>JAHZNB010003238.1:0-11674 GCA_027744295.1 Callyntrura guangdongensis
GAAATGTCCTAAACGAGGAGCACTTTGGCTAATATCAATTATTAGTACGCTCACAAAACGTAGCACGGATCTAAAGATCAACGTTTCTAAAAGGGTTACACTGAATTAAATAGTTAACTTTACATACTCAATCCCGAAAATTACGAAAATCTAATGCACGCTATCGGATGTACAAAAATATTAATAGTAGTCATTTTTTCAACAATATCTAATAAAAAGCTAGGCTTGCCTTTCCTTCTTATTGAAGTTGACCCAGCAAAACAGTTTACCCGACAAACTTAAGGTCATAAAATGCACTTTTTTTGCGCTATAACAGTATTGGGCGTTTTTACTTGCCACCTAAAATCATGAAAACACAATAGCAAGCCAAACGTACGTGAACGCGAGTCAACGAGTATAGGGATTTTTTTTCACTGTAACAAAAAGTTATTTTCATGCCATGAAAAGTAGAGCAACAGCGCGATATAGTGAGTAGCAGAGTAAAAGTACCATGTGCAAATGTTCACATTCTACTTTCATACTCATGTGATGTGATGTATTGGCAAAAGTTAGATGATCCAAGCACTTTACATGTTCGAATTTCTCCATATTCTGATACTTTTACACTGTGTAAAATGTATAAGCGTGAATCAGGAAGCTCCTTTCTGTGCTACATATGCACCCCACCATCTGCAAAGGAAACTGAAAAAAATCAATGTACGTATTCTAGTAGGTATTTACACTCGACAGGATACAATGTGTAGTAAAACGATTTTTTTTCTCGCTTTCTCTCCCTTTACAGCTTGAAAACCGTTTTTCATTTCATTCTACCATTAAAATGTAATTTAGAAGTTAAGAATTGCCAATTCTTTTCAGATCGTGTGTATATCAAAAAGTGTACTGTGCCATACACGGTAGCTTTTGATATCACCGACAATCTTTTACAAGTGCCAACAGATACGTACAACAGCATAATAGTGAATAGTTGATCATATATAACGTCGTCATATGTTCTAAATGCAAAAACGGGACAACATACGATTATCACACCAATGTAAAAGTTAAGGTAGTACACACACTCTTGTCCCACTTTACCCCATTTTCTTCACACAATAATGCTGGCTTTCTCCCATGTTGCAAGTATTCATTGATATACTGGTGCCGTGTGGTGTAAGGGTAGAGGTGTGTGTCGGTCGTCTTTATGTTTCTTCTGGCACCAGGCCACCGTCTGTCTCTGTTTTTCGTTTCACTTAAACCCATTCGCAAGTCTTACTGCTAAAAACACACTGCTAAGAAATCCGTCAATAAATAAAAGGTAAATTCGAAAAGATGGAATGATAATTTGATAATGTAACCTTGTACGCACTGCCTTACCTATTCAGTTCTACAATAACAATATCAATCTTTTTAGACACAGTGTACAAAAACTACTGTGTACTGTTCAATTACATTATGTTTTCCTTCGTAATGTTTCTTGGAGCAAGAAAGAACGTTACTACGGTCATCATCATGATATGATATATAAAAGCTTTTCCCGTGGCCAATTATTTTACACGTCCAATTCGCGACAACATACTGTGTACTAATAGCAGTTGTCTGTCAACCACAGAGTCACGGCCATTGTACAACAAAATGAATAAGATGTCTCCTGCAACTCAATGATATTGCCCGTGAGCGAAAGCACGTCATTGTGGCAGATGAATTTGTATGTAGCAATATCAGAATGCGAGAAACAGAAAAACTTTGTGTGCTAGCGCTAGTGTTGGAAAACCGTCATCGTCTCGTGCCAACGTTATCCCTGTTCTCCTTTTACTATGGTAAAAGTAGAGTAACCGCCCAGGTATACATGTATTACATGCTTTAGGTGTGTGCATGTACATACCTAAACATGAAACGAAACATGGTTTGTTCTAAGTTTTGGTTTAAAACTGTCCCAAATAATATGCGGTCTTGATGTATGATATTGCCTCTGTGTTAATGTCAGTGGGACAATAAATTGCGATGGGACACGAAAAGAATACGTTAGAAGCAGAGGGCGTCCACCGGTTTGTTTAGTAGTGTGTAGCTAAAAAATTGTTTTAGGCATAAAGGCTAAAAGCATTTTCTGCTCGTATTGAATTTTCTGTGCTTGTCCGTCTATCAACACTGTCCATGTCACCCTCCCAGTTGTCGTCTGACTTACTGTAATTTGGCGTAAACATTCTATACGTTTTATTTATTTTCAGCAAAAAATGACCAATTCCCCGGGGTAGGAGATTTTCATATAGCGCAAATTATTGCATATACTATTATCGTTAGATAGTATTATTTTGCTACGTAGGAAGTTTCGCGCGATGAAACATTTTTCGCAGCTACGTAATTATGAAAGCGTTTACACCAACTTTATTTAACTAGTGGTATAAAGTTCGCCTCACAGCACTATGCATGATGATGACCAACTTAAGATTAGGTTGTCCGACGTGTGTACATATATACATATGTGAAGGCAAGTATACATTTGTACGTAGATAATTTATGGGTCCTTGTCACCTTTGTCGTAGTTGATTATCCGAGATATGAGATTTTGTGGCAAGCCGCATGACCATGAAGTTGCCTATTACTTTCCATACTGCCATAATTTTGTTCAGATTACGTGTGGATACCGTCAGGGTAATACGTTGAGTTGTATCCTAAATCCTCACGGGAAAACTTATTTGTACTGTGGCTCATAAGGATTACAAATTTACCTTGGGGCCCATTGGCGTCTTTAATTCAAGGGTGTGCTTTTCACATAAACGTGTGTCTTGTGTGTACCCGGTTGCATATCACTGCTCAAGATATTCTGTTAAACGAAAAGTAAATGACTTTTATAACAAACGACTCGCGAAAATAGACTAACTTTAAGGGGAAACTACATAGATGCTTCCAGGGAATTGCTACTACATATGAAACATGCAGCGTACGTGTGTTTATCGACATTATTTCAAGAAATTCAATTTATTTACTAATTACTTTCTAAATTGAATGAAACAGAGTTGTTTTGTTCATTCAATTTTCCTGTCTTGGAATAAAGTTTGTTTGTGCATCCGGAAAATTTTAGGTAGAATTGGATGTTGGCGGTCTGTGGTGTGTGCCTTTCCGCAGGAAATATAACGCGGGATTAAATTCGTAACTCGCGCTTAAAATTTTCCCACAGCTCCGCAAATTGAAATTACTATACACTCTTACAATTCCATTTTATCATCAACAACGAAACTCAGTTTTTGAATTTATCATGAGTAACAATAAAATGCCACTTTAGGTGCTGCTAGCTATTTATCATGTTCTCACATTCATCTGCCGCGACACATGTGAATGTTTGCAATTAAATAATTTATTGTACTATATGTTTTAATGAATTTTATGGAAACTGTACTTAAACTAGTGTGTTTTATGTGTCTTTGTGTCCCCTTATTTACCTTTAAATGTTGCTCTCTCTCTCTCTCTGTCTCTCTCTCACTCTCTCTCTCTGTATCTTCTGTCCGTACATTTCTGATTGCAAAAACCCTACCACTTTTCACATCTTGTGTCCACTTCTACACTGCTTGTTTGTCTGTGGTGATGCAATAAGGATGGAGTTTTTGTAAGTACCTCGTTATTCTACAGTTGTGTGCTTGTCCAGTATGATGATAAATACGATTATCTGTGAAACTCAATCATACTATGAATGTTGAATGCAATCATGTGCAAAATACGTGTGTGCAACTACAAAATGCTTGCGTTGAACAACATGTTTGTAAACATAGTGAATTAATACCAATGTCTGCAGCATGTATCTGATCAAGAAATATGCATGTATGCATGCATTTAACCACTACTATTCGATAATACCTCGTGTAGTTTTCACGTAATTGCTTTCACTGTAGCTTTGCGTGCATGTACAGGAATTGCCAAACACCAGTAATGAGCTTGTAGTCAGATAACCTACATATATAACAGCACTCCGGCCCATTTCAATGAATCCTTTATGCTTCTAGTATGGAAAATTTTTAATTTTACGAGCATCAATACAAGGCCATTCTAGCAGTTCACGGAGTTCACCAAATCCTGTAATACTTGTGGAGATGTATGGAAGTGTTCAATTTCAAAATAATGACGAAACAGGCTTAGTATTGTCTGCATAATTTTAATAGCTTTTTGAAGTATCGTTGTCTATAATGTTGGTGTGTTAATGTTCAACATGTTCTTCTGACAGCGACAGAATGTCTGCTGGAGTACGAGTCTTCTCAGCCATTCTGCGGAGATTACGAGTCTACAAACTTTGTTTCGTTGCTGTTTACATTTAAAACTTTGCAGCTTTTCATAGTTGTTTGGGTTGCATACAGTTAAAAGATCACTCCCATTTAATATGTAACGACATTTCAGCTGTCATCGCCAGTCTCAAGTCATTATCTTTATTAAAAACAATAATAAATGCAAAATTTATGGTTGTGCTTCATTTTAATTTTTTAGAACTCATGGATTTTTGCTTTGCAGCGATTAATTTAATCGTATACTGGTTTTCATGCGAATATTACAACGTATAACTATGTATGCAGCATGCATTATGCGACTATGCCAGGAAATATTTTTGGCTACATTTCATAAGTTAGCCGAGTGAGCCAGAAAAAGATAAAGAAAACTGTCATTATATTTTCCGAGACTTTTTCTCTCCCAAAATAAGGACATCGGGTATAATTGCAACTCTGTTCAATAATTGTGTATATAGTTCAAATCAAGTAATGATGACGAATGATTTTTATAACCATTTGATATACATATTACCCAGTAGTAGTGCCAATAAATTAGTATTTTAGCAGCATTTCTCACTGTTTCAAATTCTCAAAAAAATGTAGCCGATGTAGGTTTTGTGTAGATGGAAAAAGAGCAAGACAACTGGCAAGTGGCGGCAATATTTAAGGCACGCCCCTTAACAAAACTCTTGCTTATTTAAAAAATCCTTTCTGACTGAATTTTCATTAAGTATTGAACATGTTTAATTATACATAAACTTTCTAAAAATGTATAAAACAGCCCTGGTCCAAAAATTGGCAAAACTGAAACAAGTCATAGCCAAAATGAATACCTAAATTGGTTTTAAAAGTTTTCCACTGACAATAAGTTATACTCCTAAATAGCATATAACATATAAAATGCCTATTAATTACGAACAACAGTATAAAGGCAAAAACATATACTTTCCATATAAGTACTTTCAGTTTCAGATAAAAACGAAACCGTAGACTTTAATAATCGTTAAAAAGTGACTCGAATTCATCACATTTAAAAACATAACCTAGGTATATTACTTCTTATATTATCTTACAGTACTTAATATTTTCATGTTTGAGTGTTTTTGTTGGAAATGTTAAGTTTTCAAGTTCAATCAAATACAATCGCGCGGATTTTATCTAGCGCACGACATACTCAACTTTAAATGGTTGTATAAACTTGCTTACTCTTTCCTTTTCGTCATTCGTGCTACCCTCTGACTGTATTTGATTATTGTCTATTATTGTCTATGTGAGTTATTGTATTTTAAATTAATTTTTATGTTTTGTGATTTTTTACCAACCGTAACATGATTAATGTAATCACATTGCATACGGAAAAATTTAACAAGTGAAGAAATATTCCATTCTGGACTTCGCAGAATTCACACTATTATACATAAGTTACATATAAACAATTCAACATCTATCTAACAGCTAACATCTATCCGCAAATGTAGCACCATTAAAATATTACCATTATTTCATTAAAAAATTGATTCAATCTAATCTCGCTCGCTACTAGTGTAGTGTATGCTGCTGCTGTTAGCAAAATATAAATCTAGGTTGGGGCTTGACTTGAAATGGGAGGGTCAAGAGGGGATCGATTGGTTGAAAATATTACAATAGAGAAAACAATTATTTCAGTAGGGGAGTTCAAATATTACTTGTAATGACGCCAAATATTTTTTACCTCACTCATTCATTGACGCGGTATTGGCGTATATACACCAGCCAGAGTATTAAGGTAACATGTGAAGTAATGCAATTTCTACTTTTCAACGCACATCAACCGTATAAAAGGTTTGTACTTGCTGACCAAGTGCTAGATTTACTAAACCATGAATAACGATTTAAATTAACAAAATTTAGGTAATATTTTAATGATTTTCAAAATGTTTTTTGTTAATACTTCGTAATCGTTTTCAGTGAATACAATACAAACTTGAATCTGTAGTGCAGTGAATTTGCTGTGAATCTGTAATGTGAACAATAATGCTTTTGCTTATTGTTACTTTGTTACGTGTGATTCCCTCTACAACTTTGACTTATGATGCACTAAATTTAATTTATTGTTAGTAACTAACTCACTTTTCAAAAAACATTCTAAAGGAATGGAACTGCACGCTTGCCATCTAATTCACAATTTAAAAAAAAATGAAATAGCTGTATACTTCAGTTAAAGTTAAAAACTACAAACCTAGTTGACTAACAATACAAATGGCATGTTAACGTTTCGCAGTTTAGCGACAAAGTTAACACAAATAATACCAAACTCGGACTAGTCGGAGTTGAATGTGAAAGTAAAATATCAAAGCTCTATTAAAACGATTTCTAACCAAAACTTTAATACTATTAACATAAATATTTGGTTTGTGAAAAGTTACAATCTTCTGTGCAAATCGTGGGTTATGTACCGTCCCGCATACGTTGCATAACCCGTATAAACAACTAATAATTGATGCACACCCTGTCGTGTTTAATGTTTTAGCACTGAACTTCTGCCTTCAATATTGCTGATTCATTATATACTCTAACTTTTAGTTTTCCAACTTCTAACCTTTTGCTTATCTGTTTGATCCCACAGGGTGCTACTAAACTTACCAAAGATGATATTGAACGAGTTTTTGGGCTCTATGACCGCGTAAGTATAAAAAATTCTCTGCGAATAAAAACATCCATGTAGTAGTCCTTCTAACATTGGCACATGCTTCTCTTCAGTACTTTTTTTTATAAAATGGCCCTACATTGCAAACGCAACTATAATAGTGTTTTTCTTGGTTCTTACAGGATAACAATGGAACTATTGAAAATGAAGAGCTGAGAGGCTTCCTGAAGGACCTTTTGGAGCTAGCCAAACGGGTAAGTTACAAATAGTAGGCTTTTGTAAAATTGTACATTTCCGTTAAGGTATTTAGTATTGGGTGATGACAAAGTACTAGGATCGTGTTTGAAGTGATTGTTATATACGCGTATATATACGTACATAGCATACATACGTAATTGGTAGAAATGTACATATAAAATATGGGCATTTTTCTCTATTGGCAGTGACAATTTTGACAATGTTCAGCCATAAGCTTTATTGAGTAGGTGAACTCCAGAGCAATTGTAGTGGTTGTTCACACGATGTTGGTAATATGCACGTAATATTCATTTGACGAAAATGCATGCACGTGCTTTTGTGAAATGCTTTTACTTAGTTGAGGATTTTCCAGTTTGATCTGTGTCTGTCCTGCGAGATCAGCAGATACAGTAACGTATCCTATCATATCTAGCCAAAAATAAGTGAGCTCTTTAAGGGCTATTTCAAAACGTACTAGAAAGCTCTAACAGACACACCACGTTGGTTGAAGGACAAAGTAATTGGACAAATAACAAGTACTAACTTTTAGCACGGGATATTTTTCTTGACAGCCTTTTCCTTACAATGAGGCTTAACAGAAGAATAAAAGCGAACTAGACACCAAAAACGTACAGCAAAGCACAAGGTTCCAAATAAACGTAGTTTATCACAACACGATCATGTCATGCATCCAATTTCATCAAAGTGAACCTCCAGCTCAACTATAAACGTGGTCCTAAAGGGTGCCTTTATTAAAAACATTTATGTACACGTCTTCAAAGGCGGATACGACAGGCACGTTGTAAAGTAAAAAAAATAAGACGCAGTTTGGTGAACAGGAAAGGAGGAACACACAGATACAAAAGATCTTGACTCTTTTTGCCTCTTTCACAGCTCATTTCCTGCGTAGCATGTTTTCTTTGTGAGAAGCCTTACTTGGCGATACTCTTTGTAATTTAACAGTTTATTACCGTATACTTCAGTATTTTTAGTTCTTTTAATGTTGAACTGTTACACGATAAATATATGTATAAATATATACATATATACATACATTCAATCATATATGTAAATTCACATTGGCAATAAGTTTGATAGGCCGTTGGCTTTCCACCAGGTTATATGACAATTATGGCATGAAAGCAACAATCCCAATCCCACCCAACATAAGCATTATAAAAGCATGGCAGAAACACTATGAACAAAATCATACAAGTACAAAGACGATACAATAAAAAATAGGGAATATACTAAAGCATGAAATCTGTTTATTCTCGGTATAAACTGTCCAACCAACAGTTACGTACAATTGAAGCAGTTCTATTTGATGCTTGCTTTGTAGAAAAAAAAAACTTTTTTTCAAAGTCATCTGGAGCTCACATGAAAGATCCGCAGAAGCCTTAGGTTCTTATATAATTCTAGCAGATTCAACCATTCTACCACCGAACAATACCGATCAAATAGAGACTTTTGGAAACGATGATAGATTCAACTGCAGTTTATTCCATGAACCTCTTTACTGCTTCTACTGCTGGTTCCGCTTTCACTTTTTATTTACTCAAGGATGAACGTACATTGGGCATCCGCACACATTTAGGTGGTACATTCTTTGTACTCATATTGTATCCAGAGAAAGCTGATATTTGGTTATGTTACGACCCCGTCCATATTTTTTTTATTAGGTGGCATACGGTATCCCTTGGATTGGAGGAATAGAAATACAAATAGCGATTTTATTATCACTTGATGATATGACATACAGTCAAGTCAGCAATAGAAATATAAAGTTAATGTGCATATAGGTAGACAGCGTCCTTCATACATACAATTGAAATATTATGCACAAGTAAAGGGTGGGAAAGTTTGAAGAAAGCGCATAGAAAACATGTAGCCCTGAAACTTGGAGGAAAAGGCAACATCCCTTTTTGAACTACATGCGTCAAAGTGTTTGTTTAAAATGGAAATTATACATACATTTCAAAAAATATTTTTATCTCTAAACAAGCACTATAAAAAGATATTGATAATAAGTCACCGTACAGTGAAGAAACAAAGTACGCTCACACTACATGGCACCCGAAGTATTAGAGTAAAAGAGTACAAGCAAACATGAAAACAACGTGAGGGAGTTGCACCAGGCTCACTGAAGCCTTGCAAGCTTCAGAGTCCAAAGTTCTGAGTATTTTAAATAAAGCTTGGCACTTTTCATTGATTGTCGGTGGAGCAAGTCCCTGGATTTTTTTGCCAAAACAAAAGACAAAAAGAGACTGATGTTTTTCACTCTAACGAAAAATTAAATTGGCATCCAACTGGCTTTTGTGTATACTATTCGTTTACAAGAGAAATAACAGAACAAGGACAATGGAATAGAAAAAAAGTAGTGAAAAGTGCACACAACATATGCTACAACAAAAGTAAAAGTTCATATAACCGGAAACAAAGAAACAGCTTCTATTCAAGATTTTTCCCACTTTGCAAGTCCAAGGATACATATATATTATGTACATGTCTGCTCTGTTTGACTGTCTTCATGTCTCCCCACATGTTGGAAGCATTTATGACATTGTTTTTCCTCGTTTTAAGTATGCATGTTTCTCTGCTTTCTGCCGCTACCACTGTTGCTACTTATTGCTCGTGGCTCTTTGTTGATTTTATCCCATTTTCCCATTCGTTTCCATTCTACGTAGTATTTGTTATTATTTTATTTCATTTTCTATATCAAGTCCGGATGCGTAGAAGAAAGAAGGACAAAAGGGACAAGTAAGTACCATAGATTATTATGGAAGCCGTCGTATCATCATATCTCTCTCCCTCACTCTATGGTCTTCAATTGTCTTCTAAACAATACCAGAATGCTATATACATAAATATTTACCATATGTTATAATGTTATTTATCGAAGTACATACTATACTATATACTGTTAAACATACCTCCGTAACCATACAATATAACGATACATTATTACATATGATATATATATATTACTGTTGTTATTTACTGCTGATAAGCAAGATTGTTACGTGCATCTCATGTAAGAGACGTATACATCCGATTAGGTGATTACTCTACATTCTACATCGCCATGCTAGGTAATACAGTAACAACAAGAAAAATGTCATCATCAGACGCGGAAGAAAGATTAAGCAGAATGAGAGTTGGCGTTAAGACTCTTTACTGTTGATAATAATTTGCACGAGACGCACCACATTCACTGGGCATGTGACATACTGACAACTTCAAATCTGAACTAATAAGTTCTAGAGAATTTGTCACAATCTTCCAGCTAAGAATAGGGTACACACACATGTAATTACATGCATCATAAACGATACATTACCCATGCATTTATGTGCGAACCACTGTTTTGCAAGTCAGTCAGCAGAAAACAAGGAAAAATTGCCATCATTATTATTCTTATTATATTTTAAGCTGTACATGCCGTCGTCGCTCGCGAATAATTGTGCTCTCATTCTCTTTGGACGAAAAAAAGTGGCATCTGCGCTCTGCACCATCTGACAACTGCAGTAATAATCAATGAATGCAAACATAGCATTTTATCAACTTTTGAAGTTTACTAGATCTGTAAAACTACTCCGCAGAGGAACAGTCCAGCTTTTCTGATAGTTATACGGTGTAAATAAACAAAATTAATTAATTACTACTGTTGCAGAATACTGCTCTTGTATAGAGAACAAGTCTCCATCATCTTACCAAATTAAAACCCACCGCCTCCAAAAAAGATGCTACAACGGCTTGATATTAAAGATACCTAAAATGGTGACTATATAAGATACATATTATTATGCTTCAACAGTTTTACTTATAATGACTTAATAGTTTTACCCTTACTTATATCATTGGAAAGGAACAACAATTTAGCAAATTGCCAAAGTATCTAGTAGCTCAAGGGTTATAATTATTTTGTAATAGGTTGCATCTTCATATCAGTAAATGGAATTGGGTGTCCATATTGATAAGATGTATGATACGAAACTACGCAATTATATTACAAGCGAAATGACTCAAAAATGACTCTTAATTGTACATGTATCAGTTTAACATGCACATGCGTTGCATTCAGGCGACCAGAAATAGCCTTGGTCATCCATCATTTTATCATATCACTGCACTTCCCGAGTTGCAATACTAACCTGGAAGCTCATGCCTTGACCTTGTGCGTTTAAATGACCAGAATTAGGTTCCAGATTCGACAGCACATTCCGAATGTAGAAATATTATCTTGCTTCAATCCATACATGGATTAATTAGTTCACCTAGAGGCGTTAGGTGTATGTCGCGTCATTACTGTTTAATGTCATTACTGATAACACTGGCTATTACTAAATTCAAATATTGCTCGTAAAAATACCAAACTGACTATACAGTTACAATATTAGTTACAATTAACTTTATTATTCATTCTTCAAAAGGTAATGCAAATTTTTGCCCGCTGCAGTTTCAAACAGTTTCAATTAGTGATAATTTCTAACGGTCCACAAAGCGGAAAAGACACTCAAGAGTCGATCGGGATTATTCTAATTGTCTAATTATGTATTATCTTATTGACAAGCTATACTAT
>JAHZNB010003239.1:0-18853 GCA_027744295.1 Callyntrura guangdongensis
CGGCCAGAAAGACCATTTTCAGACCCGATAGGGTCTGACAATGGTCCAGACGAAGTGACACTAACGTTCCTTTTAAAATTTTCCCGTTCGAGAACGGGTCTTATTAGCTAGTAATACATAAATACATGCATGTAATGAGTATATATATGCAAATCTTTATATAACATGAAAAAACTCATAAAAATTTAAGTAGTTTCCGTGACGCCTTCAGAGAGTCGCCGTGACTAATCTGCCAAAAAAAATCCCTGGTGAAAAACACCGATTCCGCCGAGACAAACAATTTTATCGATTGGACAAAATATGTTTCTCAATATATGGTTGATATTTTCCTTTAATTACAGACAATATTTTAAACTGCTCTGTGTTTTTGACTTTCCAGCTGCACATATGCTACTGACTCATTGGCGTGGTTGTCGTCTTACATGGTTACTTCGGGCACTGTTGAGAGAACGCTCGCTGTTGCTGCTATTGACTTTTATAACCGATTTGGAGCTTTCTTTCTTGCTAGCAGTATGGTTGGAAAATCCTGAAGTTGAAACATGTGCTGTTTCTGCTGCACGACTACTAGTAGTCACAACAGGAGGCATTATGTTCCTGTTTTTATTTAAAACCAGGGAGGAAGTGATCGTGTAGCAAGCTGTAACAGTTGTCGCATTACCACCACCACTACTACGAATGTCATGATTTGTCGGTGAGGTTGTGGATACCGGTGGTGGGGACGTGCCTCCTGATGCACAAGAGGAAACGGGAGATGCTGATGACGAGTTATTTATAGCTCTTTGTTGTGCATGCTTTTTCAAAGTGGTGGTGACGTTACTGCTACCTCTTCCACTGGCAGAGAGACCAGATGCCCTGTTAACAAATAAAAATATTGAGAAAGGAGATAAAAATATTGACATCCAAAAAATGTTACAGATTCAAGGTTGGAAACCTAATTTACATCAAACATTTAAAATATTTCATCACAAAAACGTTACTTGCGTAGGAGCTCATTCATTTAGTCATACATGTGTATAAAATTTAATTTACCTGTGTGAGTTCTTATGTGACCTTGTAAAAGCCACGGGCGAGAAAATCCTTTGCCACAATATGGACATTTACAGCCCTGAAATTTTTAAATATTCAGAAAAATTTTCATACTCCACAATAATCATTAGAAGACTGTAAACAATAAATAATAAGCATAAGTTTATAACTATTTAAAGCAATTAGCATCAAAGTAAGCTCATTTGGTTTGATTGCTTTACTCATAATGTTATTAATTTGGATCTTCTTAAAATAGGGCTTCGAAAAAAAAAAAAATTTGACTATTATCCCCCCATGACCGTGGAGAAGCCCTATATAAAATCTATCTGGTATATATATGATAGTTCTATACAACGTTTACAGTCAGTTACAGACTTTACAATCCGGAATAACGTGAAATAATAATGTAGGCAATTATAAGGAGGTTCCGTAGTTCAAAAACGTTTCATTTGCTCCCCCATCATGAACGAAGCTGGCCACGGATAATGTTGCTGAGTTTAAAACTCCTGTGGATGATTTAACAGTGTGTGCATTATTTGATGTTTGTGCGGAAGAGGGTTCGAAAAGCATGCGCGCTGTCGTCTTTAAAGAATTTTTAAAGTGTCAAACCAGAAGTCACAAATGCTCCTAGTCACATTACATAGGTAGTTGCTTATAGATACACATCAAGTAGTCATTATGTATATATCTATATTTTATGTCACTCCTTGCTTAAATAATGTCCCTAACATCTATCTATTGTTCGGTTCCAACATAGGTATATTTATTCGTTGAAAGAGAACCTTTAAAATGATAAAATACAGAACTCATGAACCGGTACAAGCATAAGCAGTAGGGAAAAAACACCCTCTTGCCATTCTCAGAGTGAATCTCAACCTCAGCTCAACTATTAGGGTGAGTGTGTTTAGCGTCTTCCTATTTTTATCTTTTCTTCAAGAGTACATGTAATGTTGGTGTTCTGCTGATTCTTTATTTACTTAACTTAATATCAGCATTATGATAAAAAAATAAAAAAAATAAGTATTGTATTTATGTATAAAAAAATTTTCTACCACAACAGGTGCATAATATGACTTGATATGACTTGATATGACTCCACGTAAGCGTAAGCAACATAAGCGCCAGGAGTAAGTTTGAATTGTTGTCTTTTTTATCGTTTTGAAGGTTCTGAGTTCTGAGAAATGTTTCACCAGCATTGCATACTATTATTTAATTTTAGGTAACAGTCTTGTCGTGAGCAAGCATTATGGAGACGTAATAATTTTTCATTATTTGAAGACGAAAAAATGCAAATTTCTGGAAATACACGTGAATAATTAGAAATATTTGACATGTTTCAACTTAATTTACCTGATTATGAGTTCGAAGATGCATTGAAAATGCAGGCATTGACACATAGACTTTGTCACAATGTGGACACTTTTTGACGGCCGAGGCATCTGATAAAGAGCGATGAGTTTGACGATGACGAGCAAGGTTGCTTAGCGTTGAAAAGCCCTTCCCACACTCAATGCAAACGTGTCTTTGCAAGACTGACGTTCCTGATGCTGCTGTTGGTGATGAAGAGGTGGAAGCACACAAGTTGTTACTTGTTATTGGACAGTTTGGTGAAGGCATTGCTGTTACCCCATTTCTCATTTTTTCTTTCTCCACTGACGATACTGTCGATACGGATGCTGGTTTCTTCGACTTGGCTGTTATTTCCTCCTCATGGTCCTCCGCATTACGAATAGCACTTTGTGGGGGCTTGGTAATAATTTCAGTCTTAATCAGATTTGTCTCATGTTCGGAAATCCCACTGTTCATCTTGTTGTTATTCTTAACTCGTACCATCATCGCATTTTCGTTGTTACTACCAACGTTGCCGTTGCTTTTGGATGTCTTTCGTTTGGTCAGAGTATAATCAGACGCCAGGGGTGGAGTATAAGGAATCTGCTTGTGCTGGTTCTGAATTGGAAACGTGTGATACTGCTCATTCATCACTGAAACATTAGACACCGTGGCTGTTGGTGATGGTGATGCGTTGCTTGTACTACTGCTCAACATTTCTCTCCTCGCGGCTGCAATGCTAACCTGCGGAATACAAAAATTGGGTCTCTATGTAATCATGCACATCTTTCTACGCAGCATATATTATCATTGGAAAGCATATACAATCCCGTGAAAACATTGCAGTTTTGAATTTAACGGTGGTTCAGCCAAAAAAATTATACACAATCTATGTAGAGTTTGTGAGAATACACATACAAAATTTACGTGGCATTTAAAAAAACCGACATGTTTAAACCACACATGCGTTAAACATTGGGAAGTCATTATCGTAGACGTTCCATACACAATACTTTTAAGCACCTCCATGAAATTAAAATACTCCATGGGTTGTTTTTAAGATATAAACTTTACATATGGGATTGGAAATTTAATTTTTGTTTGACACTGAAGAATTGTCCGAATAAAATTACTTAATTTCGTCACCTAAACCTGAAAAACCATTAACCGATTTAATAATAACGGAATATAATTAAGGTGTTCTATAGGAGCTTCATTTCCATTTTCACTGGGAATTAATTGCGCCCAGCTGAACATCACAAATCTAACGGTTTATTTAGGAAAAGGAAATTTTCGTATTAAAAAATTAAATTCGCATAATTTTTGCGGTAAAATGTATTTTCTCTTGAAGTGGTTCCTTATCGTATTTACACCACACCGTACAAATGAATGCATGGATTGAATATTATACGAATACTGTTTAAGCATTAGATTGGCAGTGTCTCAAAAATATAATTGCCATCCGCCGCATGTCATTTTGTCAGTCATAAACCAACGGCTTATGGAGATTGGAGACAAGACAAGAAAAAATAGATGCTAGATTGTATGTAGCAGAAAGTCTAATAAAGCGTCGGAAAAGAGGACAGCGACTAAAGACTGGTTGACTACGGTTGACAATTGACAATCAACTTTAGTTTAAAAAAGAACGTCATCATGATCCAAAAAGGGGAAGATTAGGAAATAGAAATCAGCAATATTTTGACATCATTTTTGTCTTACCTCAGCCAACTGAGTCAGATTAAAAAGGTCAACCTTCTTGACAGACAGATTGACTGGCTGATCTTGTGCTGAATATGAATCAATTGGATAATTCGTTGCCTCGTGCTGGGAATTTTGCGCACCTTGTTGCTGGCTCTCTTCACTACGGCTCCCCTCAATAAACATACGTTGTTCGTCAGCTTGCTCCTGTTGTTCTGCCGCTGCAATGATGATTTGAAGGGGAGACGGAGTCATTGTTTCCATCCCCGTTTCTTCATCTTTAATTTTCTTACTGCTTGACTTCCGATTGGCGTGATACAAAGTTCCTCCCGGCGGTGGACTAATCAGTTTTATTTGATAGGAGGATTGTAGCTGCCCAGATGATGATGTGGAAGACGGTGTCTCCATGAAATTTGGTTGACAATGACTTTTATTTAAGTACTGTATCACGTTGCCCCGCAGTTTTTGAGAGCAATCGTCAGTGGTGGTGATCAAAGGGGAAGAGGATGTGGAAACAACAAGACTTTTGAAACTGGAATTTAAAGCAGAGGGTCTAACAGGGAGCACTGACTCCTCTTTAATGATAATCTCAGTGGGAAGCCTTGGCTGCAAGTCGCCATCTTTACTATTTCTGCTCTTGGAGGCAGTTATCCAAGGTAACACGGGGACTCCTTTCAATGCTGGCAACGAAGACTGTTGAAAAGACTCAGAGATTGGCACCACTTGTCGTTTTTTGGGTGTAACCGGGTGGGGGACTTTATTGCAGTAGTACACTGTATTGCTTTTTGATAAACTGGATCTTGTTTGTGAAAACTTTTTTGGAAATGGAGATGAGTACTCTCCTGTGGTAAAGCCAGTAGGTAATGATGAATTCAAACCAGTGGAACTGCGGAAGTCTCTCATTCCATAATTAATCACTCCTTGACGTAATGCTGATGTACTTCTACCTCCTTCGTCCAGCGGGTTGCTGTCTTCATCCTCGTCAGCCATGTCGTCATTTTCCATTTCCTCCAGTTTGACTTGGGTGTCACCATTGTAGTCGTCGTAGTCGTAACGCTTGTGCGTGATTAAAAAGGACTTGGGCATCGTTGGTTCTCGACTGCGTTAAAATAGTAACGTACCTGGACGTCTTCAAACCAAGAGGTCAATTCCAATACTAACAACGTAACCAATGAGACAGGACTGAATTCTTTATGGACTTTGGTATAAAAAAATAAGGATAATTTAATTGACCAGACACTCGGTTTCAGTCAAATTAAAGTTGTCCATTGATACTACCAACAGATAAATGTAAAAAATGGCAATAGGGCATTCCAAGATTAATGGAAACTCCGTTTTATTTTCAATTGAGCACCGATAACACAAGTCACCACAAAACCGTCAGCACGTTACCGTCCGTAATATCATTTGTTGGAGGTGTTGAATAAATTCTGAAGATGAGTTAACATTTAGCATGACATGCAGTAAACAGGAGAGAAAGAAAACATTTTTAACACGCTCACTTTTTCTTCCCGTCCATCATCTCTGTTTCCATTAATAATCATGTTACAGATGGCCGTTCCGTACCGACTTACTGCCACTGCTGCTGCTGATGCCACTATTATGTATTTTAAATATTTTGGCTCCATTATCTATATTCTATCTCTGTATAAATAGCTAGACGTTCCATTGCGCAGTTTTGGCAAACTTTTCACTGTGTATGCATTATAATAAAAGTGTACATTCACATACACATATTCTCAAAAACGTTACGTAAAGATGGAAGAAGTCACGCGTCAACTGATTATGTAGACTAGATTTCACTTTTAAGTATATCGGAAGAATCAGAGTAGTTTTAGGACTCTTCTTTTCGTGCTACTTACGTACTTGGGATATAAAGTGACTCGTTCTCTTCCGCCGAATAAGCAGTAGAATCTTACAAGACGCTCCAAAGTCCTCGCTCACCGAAAGGCCAACTGTTGTCTCGATAGCGTCATCACGATCACCTCGAATCGCTTGTACGTTGGTTGTTGTTTTAAAAAATATATATAATATGACAAGAGAACGGTTATATTAAAAATCGTCGTGAGAAGCATGCGGTTTCTATGAACAGAAACAGAAGGAGCGGCAGAGACGCTAACACGTTACGATAGAACGAAAGGGGAAAAAGAAACGTTGCTTCTGCTCCTATCTCTGGTTTTAATTTCATCTGGCTTCACAAAATCTATCTCTCCGTGCGTAGACAACAAAGCCACTGCTACCACTACCAACAGCCGCGCGGTGAACATGGAGAGGTTGATGTTACAATATTGGACGTGGACGTCACTGTAATGTTGGCGTTTATCCTGGATTCCTATAATTCAAACAGGAAACAGTAATTTTGAAAGTGGTCGACAACAATCCAACTTAATACACGGAGAGTCAAACTGGAATTTACTTTTCTCTTGGGTTAGCTACAAACAAGACGAAAGGGAAAATTATTTGACGAATAACAAATAACAAGTTATATTCTTAAAAGTTGTAAACTCTAATCTGACTGACTTGTCGTTATCGTTCGACAACGTTAAAAGTTCTCTCTCTCTCTCTCTCTCAGCTACTCTGATGGGTGGAAAGAGTGAAGCGAGTGGTGGTACTGTGTGGTTGTTTCGTTGTTTGACTTGAAGTGAATGTATGATATAATGTCTAACTAGTTAGTTTTACACCGCTCCGAGAAATCAGGGAAATGAAAAAAAAACTCCCCACTATACAGCAGCCGCAGCCCTAGTTCGTTCGGCTTTCAAAGTCAAAAAAGATTTCAACAGTAATGCTGCTGCTGTGTGGCTGGTCGTCAATAGCCGACTACCGAGTGGGTTCGAGAAGCAGACAAAATTTAAAACACGAGACGAGAGGTGAAGTAGATAGGGGAAAATGTATATATGGATGTGCCATGTGCGAAGATGAAAAATATTATGTCGTCGTAGTAAATGCTTTAAGGAAGAATTTTGTTTAGAAGTGATTCCTTGTATTAATACGAATGGGGTTTCGGTATGGAAGATAATTCATTGACGAAAATTGTGTAACCATTTGTGGTGCAAGTTTATCCATTATTTTACAATTTTAAATATTATTACCTCAAATAATGACACCTCCTAAAAATACGTTACTCTTGGCAACCATCATATCATACATATTATAAAGTTATTACATAGACTTATCGCTTCATATAAATGAAGGCTACTACGTATTTGTATGAATTCGTTCATCGTTTATCTTTTCCGTTTATGCTGTCCGCTTTTTTGTGATGTGAAAAGCATATAATTACTTATATTCTTTGTTAGTAAAAATATAAACCATTGTGCGATGAAATTCAAATAAACTGAATAAAATTGGGGTAACGGTATTATGTTATTTATGAATATTGTGTCAATACGATCGCTATGATTACGCAAAGGATATTAAATTAACTATGATAAATTTCAAAATTTCGGTATATAAGTATAAAATATTTGAGAATTTGCAGCCGGTTATGCAGACTGACAAAGTCACTTCATATGCTGCTGTTAGAAGCAACGACACCATAAGTGCGGCCAGCTATTTCTGTAAGAAAATTTATAAAAGAACGTAAAAGTAGAGTATTGAGTTGAGATGAGTTGCACAGAATACATGTCGGTGTGGTGAGGAAGTCCCGCATCTGTGTTATCAGAAAATATCCATGTGTAAATGTAAGAATGTAGAATGCATGAAAACACTGAAGACAGACACCATACCATTATACCAAACCTACAGGAGCATCTGAACGAAAAGAGAAAAATGTCTACTTGTTACTTCTCACTGTGAAATGGTTCGGAAATTAGGGTTTTCCATATAGATAGTGGAAGGTTGCCGGTAAGAAGGACTCTTCACTCAAGTCAAGCAGAGGAGCTTGCCATCAAACCCAATACCCAATGCTTGTCTTGTGATTTCAAACTATGTATAAGTTGAGTTGAGCTTGAGTCTCCACTCTTCACATGCTGAATCTATAGCTAGTAATATACTAATCTCATTGTTTGATGGACATGATGTAAGAGTATTTATTGTCAAATACAAATATTGTCCTCATTTGTTATGCTGTTCTGATTATTTGCAGGTTAAATTTTACCTTACCACTTCTTCCTCTCAATTTAACGAATGTCATATGAACTTTTACAGTGAATAATCTAATCACTTACACAATTTTTCCACCATATTGATTGTATTTGCATTGTTTTACATTAACTTTGACATTTTTTCCAAAACCCCATTTTACCGAACACCGAATAAGACTCTTTTCACGGATGACTTTTAAGAGGAAGTAAAGCTGATCAAGAATCCGTGCGGATAAGGGTTTTCGCTTTAACACTAACTGTTGAACGCATCGAGAAATATTTTTACTTGTGTGGAGCGTAACACAAGGAAAGTTTTTGTTACCCGATAAGAGAGTAAAGGGAGGAGGAGATCATCTCGTAATAAAATGAATGAACCCCGTTACGTTTCATTTTGACTCTACATAGAAGGGAACTTTTCGAGTATACCCAAAGATTCAAACATTTTCTTGAACTCATTAAAAATAACGACTTCAGAAAAAATATGCGATGAAGGACTTCCTTTGGTGGCGAAGGAGTAGATTTTCCCCCAACTTTTATGTTCACATGTGCTGTAAAAATGTATGTAGGCTAGGCGTGTGCGCGCAATGTATGTACATACCAACAGGCGCATCATTCTCCCCTTTTCCCTCATTGACAATCCCATTCAGGTAAACCGACATCTGTGCATGCACATTATAATATTGTCTTGTCTGCTATACTCTCAAGTGCTAACACTTGAGCATCTATCTAGAATTAGCTTGTTTTTCGAACAGCTTGTTATTATGTATCAGTATCACGTTCGAAAACTAAAGCACATGTCGTGTGTCTCTCCTCACTGAGAAATGCAAAGATGCAGATGTTTGAATAGCAGAAAGAAAAATCAATGATCAATGTTGTTACTTGTTTATCTCTTTACGTAATGTAAAAAAATTAAACACATTTTCTACTTTACCAAACCTCTCTGGTAAAAACCCACAGGACGGATACCTAGGTTACCACTTACCACCTTTGTATTCCTATTTGTGTAACGCTACTATATTTGCAAATTTCCGACTACTATACTCTACTACGTTGTTGTAATAGTACTATGCAGTGTATTTTAGGATTTCCACTTGCGATTCGTAGAATTTCAGATATATTTCAAATTGAAATACAGATGAAGCTAACATAAACGTTAAGTAAGTTTATGTACATGGGAGACTTGCAAGCGTTCAAATTTAACAGGTAGCGCTCTCATACGTCGGCAAGTTGGCACAGATTAGACATTCCGCAAGACCCATGCAACATGAAAATAAAAATATTGTAGTATATCGTTTCTATTATGCACAATCTACATAGGGACAAGAATTTTTTTTATTGTGCTGGGATATTACTTGTAGGATTTAATTTGATTTTAGAAAATAATTACGACACATTAAATTTAACGAATAAGCAAATGTTCTCTTTGATGTTTCCTCTGAGTTTGGCTGATCATCATGAATAGCGGTGTAGATAAAGATGAACATTAATATTCTTGTGTCTACATTGCATAGAAACAACCCCCTGTTGCCGACTTGTGTGGTCTGGTTTGTATGGTAAGTCACCAGGAGAACCGAAAAAGTGAAATAAATGCAGTGTTGTGATGGTGATGTATTTCCATCTTTTGGACAAGAGCGATACCTATTGCGCATAGATGTTGTGTTGAGTTCATTTATATTAAAACTTTTGTGGTTCCACTTCATATTATATTGTACCTTTCTTAGATTAAATCAAAATGCTAAAACTGTTATTTCCAAAGCTTTAATATTAGCTGTATTTATATTTATTTGTGTAGATATATATTTGTCTATAAAAATGAAGCATAGAAACAACCCCCTGTTGCCGACTTGTGTGGTCTGGTTTGTATGGTAAGTCACCAGGAGAACCGAAAAAGTGAAATGCAGTGTTGTGATGGTGATGTATTTCCATCTTTTGGACAAGAGCGATACCTATTGCGCATAGATGTTGTGTTGACTTCATTTAAATTAAAAAATTTGCGGTTTCACTTCATATTATATTGTACCTTTCTGAGATTAAATCAAAATGCTAAAACTGTTATTTCCAAAGCTTTAATATTAGCTGTATTTATATTTATTTGTGTAGATATATATTTGTCTATAAAAATGAATATCAGAATAAACTCATTCGTTGTTTTCCAAAATACAAAAAAATAATTGTTTTTGTTAAGTAGTTCAGTATAATCCTATTCGTTGTTAAAACCAAAAGTTCAGTTACTACAATTGAATATTTTGCTTAGGGGTCGCATATTCCGCTCGGTATATACTAGCCTTTGACCGGTACTCAGACTCGGCGTCCGGTGGCAGTAAAACAATAGGCTGCAGTCCACCCATTGTGGATCGTTTTGTTGAAGCGTATGAGTACGTTACGGATGGAGTAGGGCCAGAGTCGGTTCCGTAAAAGTAGCCCTGTCTATGAGGATACGCGTTTAGCCCGGAGATGCTGTGTATTTTCCTTGTTGTACCGGAGCTAAATTCGTCAGTCAATTTTAAATGTCTAGAGCCCAACACAAATCCCAAAACAGCTAATACTGCTCCATCTAGGAGTCCAATGATTGCAAGAACGTAGGCCCATCTTACTGTGCAACTGCCCAGATAAAATCGGTCAGCTTGCGGCCCACATGTAAGCTTCACCTCAGTAGCGTCAAAACCGGCTGGAAAGACAACGAGACCTACGCCGGTACAAATTGCTGTAATAAAATAGATAAGTCAATAACAATTATTAAGTAGATATGTCGTAGAATCAATTACAACGCATAACAGACTTGAAAAGTAACTGTCTACACGTTAATTTGAACAAATGGTTACCTGTGAGTGTTTGCATTATAGCAATGATAAAATAAGCCTGTCTTGCCGGAGCGCAGATAAACAGTATCAGACCAAACACAGATAAAATTGCCACTAGCGCTGCTATTCCAACAAAAACCGTGGCCACTCGGAATGCTGGGTTGATTATCGAGGAAAAGTCATCTAGTCTTCCTCTGCAAATGAACTCTGACGTGGTGGAAACCTCTGACATTACCGAGGCAACAGCGCAATGTCTCCATAGGCCAAAGTATCCTGAGTTGGCTGGAGACCGGGCTCCTATCCATTGCGGTTGGATAAATACCACGAGTGTAATAATGGCATAGCAGACGCTGTAAATTTCCATAAAAAATTAATGTTATTGTTTCCATTTATATTTTAAGAATATTATATGGACAACGTGGGTCGTGAATTGCATCACAAATGGAGGAAATAATTTGAAAAAATTATTGGAATATGAAGCTCAAATCGGAAGAGCATTTTACACTTTATATCTATAATGTTTCTATGTAAGGTATAGGATACATAGAACTGATTCCTACGATAGAACTGTTTAACTGTTAGCTGTTTATTTTCAACGTACAGTTTTTAATTTTGAAACACATTTTTAAACTAATAAAGAAAAGGGCATACCTGAAGATTCCCCAAAGAAATCCAATAGCTGTAAATAGAGTAAAAAAATACATTAGTTTTTTGGAAAATGCTTTAGATGATTTTTTTATCAATTTGCATATTATGCTGTTTGCATTTTTATGTATTCAATCAAATAAAGTTTGTATTGTCGTTTGTCGAGTATGTTTGCACCATAACTGAAAATATGCGGGGAACTATGTACTTATTATGTAGGTGAAAGTAATTCCACGGTAAGACACATTAAGTGTTGAAGATGCAATTTAATTACTACTTACGTGAGCGAGTGTAAAGGGGTAAATTTTGATGACAAATCTTAAAATTATTAAATATATCTCCAATATTAAGAGAAAGAAGAGTAGCAGCAAAGCAAAAGGATAATAATAATGGATTGATAAAGCACTTATTTCCATTCTAACGTTTCTCTATTAAAAAGAAAATGACGAATAATCTCGCAGCAATGACAGCAACAAGGCCGTTTATAACTGTTATGTCTCCAATGTGGAACAGTTATCCGCCTTTAAATTACGGTAACAAAAACTCACGACGAAACCGCTTGTAAATACGTTTAAGTTCATAACTAACTGGTAATAACATTTCATACACACATATATGGCGCGCATATAACTTTCTCACGTAAATTTTACGGGACATTTAAATTTTATGCTCTGTGATATTAAGGTTTCTGGTTCTCAAAATGGTTACAACTTTTAATAGTGCATAATTGCTGTACTGAAAGAGTACTTACCTTTGGAATTTTTAACGTAGGTAGCGGCCAGAAGTTGGTCACTGTGTACATACTCCACCTTGGATGCCATAATAAATCACTGATGTTCACAACTCCTGTCAAAGTGTTTCACCTTGAAACCAACAATCACAGGTCTTGTCACGTTGAACTGTGTGATGTTATACGAAACTCGGCGAAGATGATCCCGGTTTTTGTATTAATAAGAATAACGAAGAGGTGACGTCAACTTTGGAAAGCCACTGCCTTATGCTTTTCATATTGTTACTCATCACATCCCTGAAGTCACAAATGCACTTTCATACATCGCATTTCAAATTGCGTAGAATATTTCGGCTTTATTTTTCAGAAATAACCGTCAGAACATAATTAATTTGCGGAGAACTGTCAACTTGGAACTAGAAAGTCATTTGGTAGTCCGGAATTTTAAAACAATTTAATTTTCCTTAAATGTTGTTTTCGACAAAAACCTATTCGTAGATTTCTAATTTGCGGAGAACTGTCAACTTGGAACTAGAAAGTCATTTGGTAGTCCGGAATTTTAAAACAATTTAATTTTCCTTAAATGTTGTTTTCGACAAAAACCCCATTCGTAGGTCAGTGATTGTGCCAGCAATAACGATATATCTGGAAATGATTAAATTTTAAAAATACAAAAATTATTTTCAAATATTATTACTTTGCCTTATGAAATGAACAAGGCAAATCTTAACACATACTAGCCGAGCCAAGATGTAATTAATTAGTAAATAGGAACATGGGGTGCATATTCAAAATATGGGGTTCGGCTATATACGCCGCTCAAATCGTGAATACTGTAAAATACAAAGCAGTTCTACAAATAGAGTCGTGGGGTAGAATTAAAATTTAAAATTAAATTATAGATTAAAAAACCAAATTAATTAGAGCTATTGTGAACTTTTCTGTCTTTTTGGTCAAATGATTTCATGGTGATATAATGTATATGTCCATGATTTTGTTCTGAAAAGCTTGAAGACCATAAAATCTCTAAAAATCTAACATTTCTTCCCATTAAACAATTCCTTGTATTACTTTTCATTAATAATGCATGGTGGATGGAGAACACTTAAATTAAATTAAATTTTAAGATAAACTATATAAGCTTGAATCTACTCTAATATGATATAATAACGCTTAAATAAACAAATAAATTGCTTCCTCTGGATGGACAATAGAAATGAGAATGTCAAATGTGAACCTATCACGATAGTAATGCAATTCTCTGATAAACTTTTTCAATCAAAAGTTGTCATTGTGTACGAAATCGTTCTGGAGAGAGGAAGTTACTTATGGTCGCCCAATAACAGCCGTACCTTATACCCTACACCATGAACACCTTTATTGTAGCATGACACGGTAATAAATGAGAGATGGTTCTACACAGTGACATCGCATAAATTTTGAACATCTTACTGTCCATGTCCCTTCCACCGTTGTTGTAATGCTACATTCATATTAGTGATTTTCAGGATTGATCATGACATACATTTATGAAGTAGTAGGCTCTCACAATGTAGTCTTTTATCGAGATAGCATGCATGCCAAACTCAATGAAACTCCAACTGAAATTGATACTGATGACCGATAAGGCCACAAAAATCTACATAATATTGTGTATGTATGCGCATTCCTTAATGCCAATTTAAGCCTATTTTCGAAATTTAACAGTACGTGCTGATAATTAACAAAAGCGGTAAGTGCATTCCTCAATTACACAGAACTTGTTTTTATTGCAGGGGAAGCAGTAGAGGAGCTGATATTTCTGGTTTTGGCATGATTTGTGTTTTAAAGTCAATACAATACAGTAATGTGTGCAGAGATGGTAAAGGGTTAGGTACAAGGTACAACATGCTACTACTGGACTACCAGGCAGCAGCACAACAAGTTTCACACAATTTGCACCTAGGTTTATATGGTTACTCACACCAACAAAATACACATTAGGCAAAATGCCGCACAATTTAAGCTTCACGCAATCTCTGCTGAATATCTTTTTGAGACAAGTGGCAACTAATTGTTTGTAAATTATATCCTTTCCTTCTGCTCGTTGACAATTGACACACTTTTAATGTAACATTCGTCCTTATTTAATGTGTCACTTATACGAAATTTATGTTGAATTTCTGCAACGTCATTTCTTACCTAGTCGCAAACCAAACGCAAATTTAAATCTGTAAAACCTTTAAAATTTTCCAAAAATATTGAAGGCAAAAGTGAAAATTTCTTTTCTTTTTGCTACTTTTGTTGAAACAGTCACTACCCATTTATATCGAACTACACGTTAAATTTAGTTACACTTTTACAAACCGTGTTTTACATGTTGTGCCAGGGGAGTGTGGCTTGATCTGTTGTAGAGTTTCTAATCATTTAAACTACGTCACATACCTGAATAAGAATACTAGATGCAATTTGAAGATTGACAGTCGTTTTTGTACAAACTTATCAACACAAGTGACAAGTATAATATACGTACTGCACGTCCATATGGTAAAAAAATCATTACTTCCTAACTATTTCGAATCTGACAAACATAGCTAAATAATATTACACATTTACAAAAAAATAACTTAGTGTTAACTTTCAAATCAACACAACACAACTGCTGCACTTGCACTGACACCATATACAAAATGATTCCAACCCTAACGTATAATGAACAAAAAGAAGAAAAAAATCTAATGATAATCAGCCATTTAATTATAACAATTTTGGTATTGCTTAATCATGCTCCCTAATTACCACATAATATTCAAAGTCTAAACTGTACAACACGAGTCGAAACCACTAAAAAAGAGCACATGTATCAATCATAAAAAATGAATTTAATATAGTATCAATATACCACATACTACTATACTACTGCACCTCACCTCAGATATCAAAACACCACATTATCTGATTTAAACAAGAAAATAGGTAATTATATAAACATTAATACTTTCAAGCGTGGGGATGCGAACATAGCACACGTAGGCTCCCGAGGGAACAAAACTTTAAAACCATAGTAATTCTGTTACTCTGACAACTAATCAGTGCAAATTAGCATGATCACGGGGAAAGGGGGATTGTCACAGTAGTGCAAAATAAATTTATTTACCAACCTGTGGCGCATATAACACAAAACGTCAGGGGAGCCTTATACGGGGGAATTTTTTCCCCCTGCTAAAGTAATAAACACCTAATATCTACCTGCACATCTTCCAATCAACTGATTGTTTGAACATGTAATCTGTCCATATTGATCATTATTGTATGTCTTTGCTTGCCTGTCTCTCAGCTTGTATAATCCCACTTCACATTATTGTCTTAACTTTCGTCTTCTTAATAAGTAGAATCGTAACGCATTATCAGAACTTGTTGTGTATTGTAAATGTGAGCGTGCGAACCTTTTAAAACATTTCTTCATGTACAGTAGTACGTGAAGCTGACACCCACCTTTACAAGTCAACAAGTTATTTCCTTTCTGTATAGTGGTACCTGTAAGACCAGCCTTACGCTAACTGAGGTATGGTATATACACACAAGAGCAAAGACGATATCTACCAACCCTACAATCAAGAAGGGATGAGGCACACTTCGCGCAGTCTTAACGGGGACCAGAGAGGGCCTACATATTTCTTGTTGGCTGGTTTATAGCGGCTATATAGGTGTTAAATTCATGCACATGAGTTCTTCCTCGCTATTTTTACAACTTTGTGTGAAACTGTATAAAAATGATTATGATTATATGATTACCTAACAATAGAAGCTAAACAATATAACAGTTACAGTACCTTAGAACAGTGCATAGTAGGCTGCAAGGAGGCTGCCTGTTGTTTTGTTGGTCATATTAAAAAAATGATCCGTGCTAAGACATTTATGCAGGATTTTCTGACCATGAAAGAAAAATTCCTAAAAAAACGCTTGCTGCTTGAACGATGCTTGAAAAAAGTTCATTTGTTACACTCTTGACTTTTGGGGAAAAATCGGTAAAAAAGGGGGAAAATTATTGAATCAATTATGGATCAACAACCAAAACGATGCATTGTTTGATAATACTATAGTAAATCGGACTGTGTAACATTATGTCAAGTTCGGCCTACATTCTCGAATTCACGTTCAGGACGATGAAAATGATTCCCACATTTATATTCAAACTTTATATATTAATATTCGTCAGCAAGTTTTAAATACTGATTTATTTAAAGCTACACGAAAATCGTCAGTAGAGCAATATTTTATGTTGACTATAATGATGGGAAAATGGAAAGACGTTCTGACAGACTTTGCTGCATGATTATAAGAATTTTACCGTATACTGCTAACAGTACCGCCATAACAATACAATAATAACAATCAAAAATGTTTCTTATGTAAGTTATCAATCAATATAAAGCATATCTGTACATAAGCAACTTCAAATTAAAAGTACGCACGTACCATCTATCAAAAAGTGTGCTCCACCCTGTTTCTTTTCATAAACGAACAATGAAGAAGGTAACATATTGTTTAGAACGTCGTGCTAAAAATAGGCAGGCAAAAAGACAACTGCATGGCGAATCAACTATGACAAAATGATAAAGTTCTGCAAATAAGGCTGTTATGATCACAAATACGTACCAATCTATCTCTGTATGTAGGTGTGGTATTTTAAATTCCCTATAAAATTACACGAGTTGGTTGTGTGCGCGATACAATTAGGTGAAATAAAAAATTTAAGACATTATTTCCTTGGAAAATTTTGACAGTATTTAATGGGATGAATTCAAATTATTTTATTTTGGGTCTTTGGTTTTGTAGGTTACAACCAAAGACAAAAACAAAATGTCTACCTCATAAAAATCTCTCAGCAGCCAATCATTAAGGTTTAGCTTTAGCCCAGCAAGATAATGTTGGGTTAAAAAATGTTGCAGGAGAAACAAACGCTTTCATCCAGTGTTGTAATGGAAACAAAAGTTGGTTATTCAAGGACCTTCCATTAACCGATTATTGTTGTGAGCTGTAAGAACAACGTTATAATGTGTAATATAGCGTCAAGTCGTGAAGCATTTTGATTTTACGCTGTACATATGACTGTATGAGTTCCTGTGTCTTCTCTGCGGCAGCGACTTTTATGACACCTTACCACCTACCAAATTGAGGTCTAGTGGATGTTGGTGCTTGTAATTATGCTCATTCGATCGTAACTCGTCACCATATAAACCTACCGCGTACCGTCCATAAATTCTGGCGTAGTAGGTCGCCATCGCCATAAATAAGTGCGAATGTTTTATTGCGTGCATGATGCTCACAGGTATCAGAGGCAACAGGGTGATAAAAACTCCGAAGAAATGTTGAATGAAAAACAACTAAAAATGTATATTACTTGTGCAAATATTAGATATACACAAGTTCAAGTGTGTCGTAGCGTAGCTTGAAGTCACATTTTGCTCAAAACATCAGCGTGTTTTAGCTTCCTGTCACCACCATGCCACTTGCTATATATACACTACTTATGAATGGAAAAATGCATGTTCCTTAGCAATTTCTAGAACCATGCCCCAGGGGACAGTACGTTAAGGTTCCTGTTGGAATAAATGTTTAAATAAAAAAATTACTGGTGGTACGTGCCGAGATGATGAAGGGATTGACAAGGTGAAAAAATCGGTTTCATCTACAATACATTGTAATTGACTGTTCTAAGCTACCTATTCCATGAATACATAGTACAAAATATAATCCATAAAGCTTTCATTTAATTCATTTCATTCAGCAAGGAAATGTAAAAAGAATTTGATGATGGCCTTAGTCAATGTGTCAGATATTTCTGTCACACTGTTAATAAAAAGATAAAGCTCTTTTGAGACAAGGATACATCATACAACACTAACATCACGTTTAACTATAGAGCCATACAGTTGGCTAAAAATTCAAATACATGAAATCTTGCAGTGAAATTGTGGGTACGAATTCTATCTAATCTTTCAACCATTAAAGTTGGATTAGGTTGGGTTTCAATGTAAACAATCTATGCTTAAAGAAATATAATTACTAATGGCTACAAAAACAAATTCTGCTGCGTTGCTTATCCCGCTGCAAATCTCAGGTGAATCTGTGTACATGATATTGAACGAAAACGAGATGCGAGCAATCTTGCCCATTTGACTTGACCTCCAATTAGACTGTCTATCTTGACTTTTGTTATAAAAATGCCAACTAATGAAAGTGGCCACAACAGAGCCCAAAGGCTGATTGTCAGACATTTTCACAAAGTCGCATTATGCATCCCGCAAATGAATAAAAAAAACTATTTTTGATACCACGCCCCATCCGAAGCCAATCGATTTGGCATTCTTTGCATTCGTAGTGGTGGATAATGCTCATAATATGGCTAATGGCAAAGCAAAAACGCCATCGGAAGACATTGTTACCTTACCAACAGCATAGTAGGACAGACAGACAATCTATCATTTTATGTACTCTCGATTAAAATGCTTAGAGCTATTTTGGAGTATTAAATTACGTCACAATAGATAAATTAAAAA
>JAHZNB010003240.1:0-11815 GCA_027744295.1 Callyntrura guangdongensis
AAAATTACAATAGTAAATGTCAAATGCGTACGCCAAGTCCTGTAAGTCAAAAAGTGAAAGTCGAGTCAAAATTATAGATAAAAATATCACTTAAACATCTAGCTAGGAGCTAGGAAAACATACGCAATAATTGCTTTTACCGTCATAAAATAAAAAGTCTACAAACAAAAACATACTTACATAAGTGCAACGTGAAATTTGCTTCTTTTCCATCATTATTTTTATTATTTATTTCCATCCCCCGATTGTGCTGCTGGCAGACAGCAGCCTGATTAGGATGATGATAAGTTAGTGCACCCGAAGCCGACGTGGGAATTGTTATTATGATTTTCTGGAGAATGGAAAAGAAAGTTTACTCACTTGGAAATGTGTCCAGTCTGTCAAAATCCCAGGTCCCAGGTGTTTGTAGCCCACTATATTGTTTTGTTCAGTCGTTATGTTGTACGTAAATACGTAGCGCATTGCACAAATGTTGTGCAGTCGTACTCACTACTACTCACGCCATAGTTCCATGTGCGATGCTACAAAAAAGTTGTTTATATAAATTTCGCTGATACGCAAATACCACCACAGCACACTAGCACAGCAATGCAACATAGTAGATGTAATATAATATGTAAGTAATGTATGTAGTTCGTGTTATGCTGGCGGCTGCTAGGTCTTCCTCCACTTATAGTGCACAGAATAACTGCTTCCGTTTCCGTATAATCTCTAATTCGACATTTGTGTCTAACTCAAAACTCTTCAAATACGGGCTGAAATTGTGAAATTTAGTGTTTATTAACTATTATAGTACCCTACAGTCTACAGTACCTTTTATAAATGGCAGGAATACGATATGTAACTTAATAAAAAGTTTTGATCAACATGAATGCCTTGTGCAGTTGTGCAATGACGCCATGATGAAAGAATGGAAAACATACTACCACTACCCGATTGATTATGGGCAACGCATATAACAAACAATGCACTAACAATGGTGGTAGTGGTGCACACGGAAGGCGGTAGAAGCTTGTCTAAGTTTGCGCGTTTGATAGAGAATGAAAAGTTAAAATGGTACGCAAAGTTTCAGAACGCATTACTCCAAATTAACGAAACGGTGGCAGTTTTAATTGCTCATTTAAAAGCGTGGATATGCATATGGGAAGCAATGAAAAATGTAACTATAGATTGGTAGCCACTATGCATGCGTTTTGTGTTGTTGACGTTGAGAGGAACGAGAAAGATCATGGACATAACATAGTTGTGTAAAACTACGACATTTACTACGCGTAATACACGTAGTCAAATCACTTTCTCTACACGTATTTACTGTTACTAATTTAATTTACTTTACTACTTTTTCAGAAAAACTTTTTTTAATAAGCATCAAACCGACCGAATCGTATGTGTGGTGTACACTATTGAGTTTCATGAAAAATTATTGGATGGATTCTAGTGGATAGTATACAGTATTGTGTAAATATCATGGAATTAAATCAGAAAATATCTCAGATCCAAAGAGATCCATATGATTCTAATTTATTTATTAGGGGTTCCGGATGCCGGATGCCGGAAACCAATTTTGGGCATCCGGCATCCGGATGCCCGCCCACCTCTGGTGTACATTATTGAGTTTCATGAAAAATTATGGGATGGATTCTAGTTGATAGTATACACTATACAGTATTGTGTAAATATCATGGAATTAAATCAGAAAATATCTCAGATCCAAAGAGATCCATATAATTCTAATTTATTTATTCTCTTCTTTAGTTGGATACAGTATTTTTATTGCGTCAATTACAATAATTAAGTTATACCGATTCACGTTAATCGATTGAAAGTAACACAAAAATATAAAATTCTTCTTTCGGCAATTTTCTTACTTCTACGCGTAGCATTTTTATAATTTTTTATTGCGTCGGTGAAGACGGTGACGACAAGTATAGATATTTCATTTATATCTACAAGAGGAGTGTCGTATAGTACTAATGCGTCCTGCATTTTCTATAAAAAACACGGTCATCCTTGAACAAAAATAGAAAATCCTTCACCATTTTGTCATTGCGCATGACATGGCACCCACAAGATAAACTAGTTAAGATGGGATATATGATATATGCCTAGTTCTAGTTGGTATGTAGGTAGGTAAGTACGCTGTTTTTTTCAGGTAAGGTAGGTATAAGGTAATGTGACAAAATAAAATTAGTGCCAACCGTTTACATAAATCATCAATTGTTTGAAAGGGATAAAAGTATTCCAAGTACTTAAAAACGTAACAATAAACGTAAAGTCAAATATCGTAGTGGTATATAGTAATCAATAAATTATGTAGTTTTGTCATTAAAAGGTAAAATAATTTCTTTCCACCATTAATATAAGTACTAAGTACAGTTTGTTGTTTGTTTACATGCCCAGTGGATTATTATGAGCAACGCCCCCATTTTTACAAATAGTCTGCGAGATCTCTGACATAATTTTATAATTTTCCAGACTAGCAGGAGCTTTCATTCCATTGATATTGGAACGAACCCTGTCAATAGCCTATAAAACAGAACAAAAGTTACACCAATGTAGTTTATTATTTTGATTTCTCGGCAAAATTAAAGTTGAATTATTTATTACCTCACTACAAAAGACCCGTGTCATGAGACTCTCGTGCTCTGCTGAAGGCAAGTTCTTTTCAATGGACTGTGTTGTTCTCGCTAAGATGCAGGCCATTCCGTAATGTATCAATGACGGCATCTGCTAATCTGTTGCAAATAAACTGTTGTTCAATAATTCCTTTGCCGAATTTCATTAGACTGGCTTCCACAGCTTGTCCAATTAGTTCAACTCCCTGTAATCACGGTAAATTAAGTTTTGTTAGTTAATTGTGCTGAATCATAAAAATCAGAATTTGTAGAGAAATCAAACAACCGTCGGGGTGAATTTTACCTCGGAAAGACAACCTGCTTCATGCGAGAGGCTCGAATGTACGTGTGGGGTTAAGACTCCTTTCTTACTACCTCCAAGACCAACAGATTATAAAAGCCCTCTTGGTGGCTTCACCGAAGATAAGTCCAACATTTCCGGCAGGATTTTTAAAGGCTTGTTGAAGTTCACGGAGGTGAGCGCCACAATACTGAATACCTGTAAACGAAGTATTTTACATGTAATTTAAAGGGGTAATTTTTCCTTCATTAAATAAAATAAGTGTGTGTATAACTTGACAAACTATACCGGTAAGAGCAATAAAAAGTCTCAAAATGTCGTTGGTTCCCTCGAAAATACGGAAGATTCTCAAATCTCTCAACACCCTTTCTAATCCAGTCTCTTGCATGAAACCCATGCCACCCTAGTTTTAACACAAATTTTAAATTTGTTAACATAAATAAAATATATACGTGAAATAAACACATTTAACAATTAAAAATATTTAAATTAAAAAATTTACCATGATTTGAATTGCTTCGTCCACAACATACCAAGCAGCTTCAGATGCATAGATCTATATAGAATACAAACACAAATTCAAAGTATGCAAAAAAATAAACCTCTGATAACCAAATGGCGAAGCGCACAGACAGATAAGCGGACATGTGAAATTAATAGCTTCGCCACAAACATTCATTGTGCAGGATGTACGAATTTTAGTCATTTCCCCATCTGTACCTTGCTAGCAGCTGCTTCGAGTTGATAATCGCTAAAGCCCCTGTCCATATTTCCTGCCACCATGTATGCAATACTTTCACAAACATAATGTTTTATTGCCATTCTGGCAAGTTTTTCTTGAATCGCTCCAAATGATTCTATTTTACGACCAAATTGTGTACGGCCAGCTGCAAATTCTGATGCCTTTTGAATAGCGCCTGAAATATCAGTGACCAAGAAACCAATTACAGACTTAAATGACATTCTGGCAAGTTTTTCTTGAATTGCTCCAAATGATTCTATTTTACGACCAAATTGTGTACGGCCAGCTGCAAATTCTGATGCCTTTTGAATAGCGCCTGAAATATCAGTGACCAAGAAACCAATTACAGACTTAATGATTGAAAGTTTAATAGAATTTGCTCGTCAGTCACAAATTTAGTACACATATAATTACTTCGCATTGTGCCGGAAAGTGCGGCTCCCATCCCAAAACGTCCATTATTTAGGATATTCATTGCTACCTGCAATAATTGAAATTTAATTTACAGACTTTTGTACCCTCCAAGAATACACAAAAGGTCAGAGAATTTTACCTTAAAACCTTCACCAACTTCCCCAATGACGTTTTCAACTGGAACCTTGACATTGTCGTAGTACACCTGCAAAAAATTTACAGAAATCAATTGCCAGACCAATACACGAGATCAAAAAAGTCAAGCATATTTTCTGCTGCAAAATTATGAAAATTTGAACAGCTTTGTCAACGCCAAGATTAATCAATTGACCATTCTCACTATCTCACTTGACATACCTGTAGCCCAAATGCACCCATTTCTTTCATTGCTTCCATAATATCATCAGGAACTTTTTCCAACTTGTCGTTTTTGGCAGCATCATTAACTTCGTTGAAAAACTTTTCGGTGGGTCCAACAAGCATTTCCAGTGTTTCGCGCTGATCCGGTGATAGCACATCGGGGTAAGGGAAAGCTTGTTCTGGTAACAAGTTTCCACGAAACATGTTCATGCAGAACGCTTTAGATTCGACTGGTGTTTTATTTTTCATTCTGTCAGCTCTGCTCGTTTCCGATTTCGCTTCTGCCTTTGATGTGCCTTGATTTACAGGGTGTGTGGAGAAAGCGGCAACAATGCTAAATATGAATGTGGTAAGAGAGATGATAAAAAAGATTGGAAAAGGTCTCATTGCACGTCACATAGTCACATGCTGTGAGGCGCGTGGGGTTCCAAATTATAAGTTCAGTAATAGTATTGTGACTCACAATTTGTGAGTTTTAATTTTTTACCTTTTGCTTTGCCTGCTGGCCTTGACCAAGGAACCATTAGCAATGCTGTGCATACCCCCGACAAGTTTCAAATTTACGCGATGCATGATTCCTGTGATGTATTTCACTGGAATGTTGTGGTCGCTTTACTTTTCTGAAAGCAATACATATGCATAAAACATACAGTGATGAAAAACTGCTCAGGAAAAGTACAATTTCACAGCTTTCCCTAGCTATGACAAACCACTTAATTATTGCGAGGAGAAAACAGGATTAATGCAACCCTGTTTTAACTTTGATTTAAATATTTTTAATTGTCTTAGTCATACTATCTGCCCTTAAAATTAAAAAAAAACAATGATTTTTACGAAATATGTATGATCTATACTAAAAGTATGTATATTGAAATCAACATCAAACTAAACTTACTCTATCTAACCCAAAAAAAGTCATTTTCTATTTATTAGCTACACATGTCGCCATCGCCAATAAAGTTCAGTTACCATGACATGTTAGAAGTTACCAGTTTACCACTGACATATATGTATCTGTCTCACCCGTCCCACCGCGATTATGTCTGAAAAATGGACTTATTGACTGGTTGAGCACAAATCTAATCTGTGCTGTTAGGCAAATCGTTGCGATCTAGTTATGTGTGAATACTGCAAGGTTGCTCCCGATATTATCTAGTTTTGACATCTTAGCCTGAGACTATTAATATCATGTATTGCACCTAATAATAATTGCTTTCCACCCTTAAACTGACGTGCAAACTTCATAACAAACTAAAAATAAAATCCCGTCAACTTTATAATGTGGAAAGGCTTCTCAGAGGGTCATAAAACTGAATGACCTACACGAATCACAAACTAATCGCGCAATCAATCATGTCGATCGATAGGCAATGGCTGCTTTCATAAGCAACTGCATTCCTGCCAAGAATAATGAATTTGTCGGCAAAGCCACAAGACACTTGAAATTCGTAAAACAAATCAACCAAAATTCATCTAAGCAGACAATCAAAATATTTAAATAGAAATATATGCCTTTACTTCTAAATACAAAAATGTTGTTGGAAGCGTTTGGAATTAATTTAATAACTTGAGAATATTTAGGTTGATTATTTCAAAGGGCAATTAAAATTCTTATTTGCTTACATATCAAAAACCTTCTGGTGTATCAAAGTCCAACTTTATGAGTTATATGAAAGTTTTGTAACAGGAAAGGTTTTTGTCCTTATTCCACTCACTTGCCAAATAGTTTTATGTGGCAATCCAAATTCCAATACAAGCAAAAGCTTTGCAAGCTTGTGTGCAATATTGGGAATACTACTGTGCTCTGTGCTGAATATACTGATCTTTGGTTAAATCCTGACAGAACTATAGAGCGATTGAAATGTTTACTTTAGCAGTGTTCATCGAGTACTGAAATGTTGTTGAATAACTATACACAGAAGCACATGCAAAATATATTTTTGGTAATCGCCAATCGGGAATGGGAATGTGTGGGGGACACGAGATAAATACAGCACTGCATGTTGCATACCATAGCTATAGCTTGAAAATTTACTACGCGTGCAGCTGAGTAGTTTCTCATTTACATATACAACTACAACAGCCTGTCTAGGAAAACAAAAAATATATTGTGCGGCGATAGCGATACCTATAATATGTAGAGAGTGCGACTAGTGCAAGACAGAGACATTGCATTATTGTTTGCAAAGTTTTCCGTCTCTCGTTATAGGTAAGACGATGAAAAGCTGAACGAGAAGCGTGTACCCCATATGAGAAACTACTGAAAGAGTTGACCCCCTACCCCCAGGGTGTTGATCCCAAACCCCCATCTTCGAACTCGTAAGAGCTATTGCCCATATCTATCGATTGGCGAAAATAAAATTTTAAAATTTCTTTGTGTTCAAAAGTTATTGTCAACAGACACACAGACGTTAACATGATCTTATTAACTACTGAATATTTCTTTCAGTAGTTAATAAGCTTTCAAACTAACTTTAGTATTTACGCTGCACATAACGATAACGTAGCATTTAAATGGTACAGACAATTTTACATCACATTTGCATGGTTGACCGGTACATATGTTATTTCCTCTATTAAAATTTGTATGACATAGGAGTAGACATGTAAGGATAAAAGTCATTTGACCTTCTTCCTTAACTTAATATTATTAGTTATGTAAATATACGACATCATGTGTAGATGTAGCTTTCGAGAGGTTTACGTTACAATAACCGCACAGTACCCTGCTAAGTAGAAAAATGCACAAAATGGTAATACATAATTTCTTTCAGTAGTTAATAAGCTTTCAAACTAACTTTAGTATTTACGCTGCACATAACGATAACGTAGCATTTAAATGGCACAGACAATTTTACATGATCACATTTGCTTGGTTGACCGGTACATATCTTATTAAAATTTGTATGACATAGGAGTAGACATGTAAGTAAAAAAAGCCATTTGACCTTCTTCCTTAACTTAATATTATTAGTTATGTAAATATACATCATGTGTAGATGTGGCTTTCGAGAGGTTTACGTTACAATAACCGCACAGTACCCTGCTAAGTAGAAAAATGCACAAAATGGTAATACATGATTGTGTGTATGTATCTATAAAATATGTATGTCTACCAAGTAAGCAATTATATTATACTTGCACAACTTATAACGAGAGAATTTTGTTTGTAGTAAACATTACTGCATTGTATATTATGAGTATCTTTTCTGAGTAGGAATAGCGAGGTTGTTGTTATTTTGGACTTTGACCCTCACCACCGCCTCCAAGCACGTCACAAGTGTTCTTTCATGTATGTATGAGGTGAATCCTGACCCTAATGGGAGCAAAGGGGTAAGATACTTTTCCAACCTTCGGCATCTAATGAAGTTGACGTATTCTCTCACTGGTGATAGAGATGATGACTTGGCCGATTCCTCATAATAGCTAATAGAAAATTAACAAGGTACAAAAATATCACACTTTTGTGTGCACAACCCCTGCTGCTGCTGATGTCCTTCAAAGAAACTGCGTGTAAATGGGTTGTAGCAAGCACCGTTGCTCGTTGTACTTTGGACTTGACGTAATATATAAAATATGTCTGCGAGTCATAAATAGAATACCTACCGGTTCACTCGCAGAATAATGTTGCTATCATGTATATGTTATATTTTTATATACCTTGGTTGCTAGTTGCTATTTATTTTATTATTGACAGTTGCTGTTGCTGCTGAATAATCACATCAGCTTTTAAAATGCAAAGTTCACTTAACTGAGGGAATTGTAATTTATCCTTTCATCCATTTTTTTCAAATATATACTACTTCCAGTGAAAATGAATTATCCTTCAATGATAAAAATGAAACTACACACCTATGTGTGAACTCGCACGATCCATAATATCTTATAGTACTCATTCATTATTTATTTTTGTTTATGGCATGTTATGTCAGTGTCAGTTTACAATCATACATTGGAGCTTAGGCCCGTTCCCACCAAGCACCCGTTCCTCCCGTTCATCCGTTATTTTTTATTTTGGTATTCTCATTATTATAGGACTGCAAATAAAAGGCAGAACAAACTAGTCACATTACATAGGTATTTATGCACCAAAAATTGACAATAGAGGCAAAAAATGCAAAAAATTTACACTTATATTTCAGTTGTATATTATTTATTATATACTGTGAAAAATATTGAAATTTTTTATTTCATTAAAATCAACTTTATCTAGATCTGTTCTTCCACCGACTTAATCTGATAAATTCAGCTTGCAGCTCTATATAATTCAAAATTCACTAAAGCATTTATTTTAAGTCGCGTTTTTTGGTCCAGAATCGAGGAAAATAAAAAAAACAAAATCCTTGATAAATAACCGAGGTCCTGGCAACGTTTTGCTTTTTTTAAAGTCTGTATCGGAATGACAGAGAATGGCTCTGTTATTATTTAACCTTCTTTTACATGTACAAGAAATTTCTTTTTTCCGATACAAGTATATTATTTATTATATACTGTGAAAAATATTGAAATTGTTTATTTCATTAAAATCAACTTTATCTAGATCTGTTCTTCCACCGACTTAATCTAAATTCAGCTTGCAGCTCTATATAATTCAAAATTCACTAGCTATTTCACGCGGATTTTTGCCAACAATTTTTGAACTAAGCTTTGTGATACTAGGTTCGGTTCAGGATCGTATTATATAAGCAAATAAATGAAGTCTCTGGGGGAACATGGAAAGAATCGAGGAAAATAAAAAAAACAAAATCCTTGATAAATAACCGAGGTCCTGGCAACGTTTTGCTTTTTTTAAAGTCTGTATCGGAATGACAGAGAATGGCTTTGACATGCAATTAAATTTTCCATGGAGTTTTTGTTATTTTTTTTTATTATTATTTAACTTTTTTTACATGTACAAGAAATTTATTTTTTCCGATACACCCTTTATTTTCCTCGATTCTGGACCAAAAACCGCGACTTAAAATAAATGGTTATTAGCTCTTTCACGCGGATTTTTGCCAACAATTTTTTAACTAAGCTTTGAGATACTAGGTTCGGTTCAGGATCGTATTATATAAGCAAATAAATGAAGTCTCTGGGGGAACATGGCCTGGAGTCTATTTCACAAAGCGATTTTGACTATGATCAGTTGATGAGTCCCATAGATACTAAATTTCACTAATCAACTAATCATAGGAAATCAATCGCTTTATGTGAAATAGGCTCTGGTGGGAACGGTCCTATACATTGATATTGGATAGTTACGATAGCTAGTTAGTTAGATAGTTATTATGTAGATTTGGACAAGACAGACAGTTTTTTCAAGAGTTTCTACGGTAATATTTATCATTGTATATTTTTCTGCATTAGCATTACACTACACCTATGATTAAATACTTAAGTATAAGTAATCATAGCACTACACCAGCAACAAAAGTGGTAGACGTGGAACCAGTGCCTAAGGTTGGTGCCCGCTCGGGTTACGTCAGTACAAATTCGCACGCAAGAAATAATCTAGGCGTTTTAATTATAATTAATCTAGGTGTATTTTTATACAAGATCAAAGGATTACATTCAATTCTAGCATGCGTTGGCACAATATACCAACCAAATCTAAATTGCTGAATGGTTAGTATTTACTTCCCACTCTGCTGCTGAAAAGTGGTTGTAACACACTACTAATAAAAATAATATTTATTAACAGAAACGTTTCTTCCGTTCGGGTTTCTTTCCTTACATATGCAAAAAACAAGTAGCATATTATAGTAGAGGGTGGACAGTATTTTTTCAGAAAGAAAGCAAAACTGAAGTTGCTAAAGCCAAAGCAGACCTGCCCGGAAGCAAGCAGAGTTTGTGCAACTTACAATTAGTCATTCCAAGTTGGAACAGCATAATTGAAGTATCTGCAAAAAAGCCATTCATACACTTTTTATACACTTTCATCCTTTTTGTATGATAATAATGACCATAAACACGATTTACCAATAATTTTCCATTCACGATTTACCTGTTTTCCCAAACGCCAGATAGATAACCGATGCAGCCGGATAAATGGAGCTCATGTTGCTTTGCAATGAATGTGATGTACATGAACTATTTGTATATTCGAAGCAAAGGTTTATGGAAAACAAATTCGAACCAAATGGCAAAGTATCATGATGCAATGATTATTCTGTGACTACTTGTCAGTTGTCTTTTATTAAGTAGCTTAGCTCATTCTCCCTAAAAGTTGTGTTCGTAATTTCTGCATTAATAATAAACAACATGCAGTATAAAGTTATTGACATTTTAGCTTTCTGACACAGTATAACTTTCGCTTCAGCGAAACGTACTTAATATACTAAATGATACATACTACATGATATAATGATTCAGTCGTGTTGTCCGTTTGTCGCTCAAATAAGTTGAGCATTTTACACTCATCTTTCGCGAAATCATTTAGTAGATGATCTATGTAACTAAAGTAAGGCCATTACTTAAACCTATCGGCTTTAAGTTAAATCGGCGGACCCTCAGAGGGACAAGGACAAGGAAAGTGTTTTTATGATATTGTATGAGGGTTTATTCCAGCGTTTATCAAGAAGACAAGGTCAAAATGTCTTCTTGGGGGCTTATGTAGAAGAGGGGAAAGCATATCACTCTATTTATTTATGCATGATCTGATGGATCTCGTATCAAACCGTCGTCCAAGTATAAATATTTATGGTACTATTCTTTCAGCTGCATTGTTGTCCTCGTGGTTGATATTCCGTTCATGGTTTATACATAGAAGTAACAAACAATATACGGACAGGTATATAATGTGTGGTTGGCAATATTGCGACTGCGCTTTTACACTTTTGTCTTTCAACTTTGGACTTTGATCTTTCGCTCCTCGTTGAGTATCAAATCTTATCATTAGCCATTCATAGTAATAAAAATCGTACAAACTACCACTTTTTGCAATAAACAAGTAGATATGTATGTAAACAAGAAGTATACAATAATATCTTTCAATTACGCATGTTTTTAAGAAAGATATACGTACTTAATATATCATTTACTGCAAAGAGGGAAGATTAGTAAGCTTAACTCTGTATGTAAGCACAGCGAAATGGCCCGTTGTGATTGGGGCAGGGTGAGACATACAAATACTTGCACAAATGCTTGCAGGTGGGTGTACTTCACATGCAATTTACCTATTTCGTTTATTTCAAAGCCTTGTTGGAATTTCACTGAACTGGATATAATGATATAGCATTCCAAGGATAAAACTAAGCTTACTTTCTATTTATTTAATAATATCTGCCTTTTAAACATACAATGAATTCGTTGTCGGTCCTAGTTTCTGTTCATAGTAATGAGTATGGTGCAAGAGTTTAGGTAAAAGAATATCCCATATAGTTTCTCAGATCACCATGAGCT
>JAHZNB010003241.1:0-22160 GCA_027744295.1 Callyntrura guangdongensis
ATGAATGACTCGAGCAAGCAATAGTGTCTTACATAATCATCACCACATATAAATACCGACACGTTTTAAAACTTCTGTTTTTACTTCCCCCAACATTCCCTGGAATTTCTCATTAACTCACAAATTTCAGCTAAGACACAGAACTCTTTTTGTATATTGTAAACCAACACTGCCAGTAATCACGCCTTTTCTACAAATCATTATTACATAACGACTTACCTTGTCACAAAAAAAACAATTTAAAACTGTAAACCCGTGCTTGAAAGAAAGCATCTTACATCAACAACTTCGTATATATTATTATTGTTACGATTATGCAACTTTTCTCATCCTTCCTTCTCATGTCATGTCACACATTCTCTGCTGAGAATGTAGTAATGGGTGTGGAGTTTCCTTTGTAGTTCCCCAAGCCCATCAAAAAGACACTCACTGTGAATTTGTACGGTTGTTTGCTAACATTTTTACAACGATGAAAGAGGAATTTACATTTACGCTGCGATCTGACATGGAGAGAAGAAGAGTGAAGAGAGGTACAAACAGGATATTATTATATCATATTCCCGCTAAAGCAAAGAGCGACTCTTAAAATGTGGCAAGCCAAATCCCTAATAGATCATATTTTGGATTGCACACTAAAAACGTCCCTGTAGCCATATTGTAGTCACTTTACACGACTAGTTCGCTTCTTTTAACTTTTTATTCTGCATGTTGATTGAATGAATATTATACAGCACATGGTAAATGAGAATTTTTAATATTAAACTTTGGAAAGTATGAAAATTTGTAGCTTCGAATTTTTGCAGCTGCCTGCTCCAGAGAGAATTCGGCATGCCTTTCTCTATAGATCATACAGAATTACTGTGAGCATATGGATGGCATATTTGTCGAGATAAAAACGCCCCGTCTTGAAGTGACTCTTTTACGTTTACGGAAATAATGATTCAGAATGTCATTTATTGTAGAAAAACATCGAGCAATACAATAAAACAATTCAACATACGAGCTGATATAATGAGACTATAAGCCGTAATATGTTTGGAAGAAGAAAAAAAACTGGAGAAAAAGTACTTCACCACTTATCCTCCCAGCCAGTAGGGCTACAATTTTGTACAAAAGAATTGTTTTCTTTAGCATTACTCCGGATATTTTTACATCCCATGTTGACTTTAAATGAGGCGGAAGTGGATCTCATCACCTCGCGAGAAAATAATAATAACGAACACAATTTTATATAGAATGGCTTTGACGAGAACACGGCACAGGGTTTTCACTGGTTGGTTACAAATAAAAACTATTCCATGACACGTTGCGGATTCATCTCGTCTAAAGCTTGAAAAGAGTCTACTACGAGCCAAAATTATCAACAGTGTGCATTAAAGTACCTACTAAAGTGCTACTTCTTGGATTCTCGTACTACAAAATGTGGAAATTATTGCATGCATGCCATGCAAATGTTTATCAACTACCATCAAAAAATGAGATCATTAGTTTTTTGTGTCAACAACTTCGTAAAATAAATCCTTCTCAACTTTCTCCTCTATCATTAAACGATAAACTCGAGAACATGAAATTTTTAGCGTTCCAATTATTTTTCTTTATGTATGTTTGCTTATAACTAAAAGAGAATGTCTTTGTTATTTTTGTAGTGCTGCGACAGGAGTGGTTGTCATCTCAGATGACTCATCTGTCGTAAAAAAGTTTGTGCTATTTTGTCACAAATATCTGTACACAACATTTCATTATTTTGTGTAAGTAATAATGAGGTCATTTGAGGATTTTGTTAGACTATTGCTGGTGAGCGTTGATGCAACAATCAATACATCAATTTGTGAAATACGAAGATTACAATCTCCAGTTGACTTTTTTATTATTAGAGAGTAATGAAGGTGAAATGATGAATCTTGAACAATTATCAATTTGTGAAATACGAAGATTACAATCTCCAGTTGACTTTTTTATTATTAGAGAGTAATGAAGGTGAAATGATGAATCTTGAACTCTCACGACATTGGTACATATTAAGGACACCTTAAATATAATTCAATTGTCTTAAAACCAGCTTAAAACACATCTTTTTGGCCATATATACAAACTCGTACCAAAAACTATTCAGTTTCCTTTAGACTATACGACACCAAACATCAAACCAAAACAAATCAAACCCAGTTCTTCATTCGCTTTGATAATTTCCGTTGTTAGGTTATTAGGCTAAATAGGCGTTGTTAATACAGCCGTTTATAAACTAAACCGATCATTGCTACCCAAAAAGTTTTACCCAATGCTATTTTATAAATAACTATTACATCTCACTGGTTTTAGCACCTTCATTTATATTCTTCCTCTTGAAATTGAAATTGTTATCAATTTACGTTACTTTCCTACTCTAAAAATGAGCGTTCAAATCATTCCGGCGTCTTCCCCTGGGGAAGCTCGGGTAATTAGCACGGAAGATGGCTACAGTTGCGAATGTCGAAATTACTTTAGGAAAAATAGGCCAGGCAAAGACTGGGCAAATGACATCCCCTGGGGAAGCTCGGGTAATTAGCACGGAAGATGGCTACAGTTGCGAATGTCGAAATTACTTTAGGAAAAATAGGCCAGGCAAAGACTGGGCAAATGGAGTATCAGTAAAGAAAGAAGCTGTCACAATAGATTTAGCCCCTTTACTGAAGCGGCAATCTTTTGATTCGAACAATCCAATTACGGTTTTCATAAACTGCGGTAGTGTTCCAGTTGAGGAGCGACGTTATTGGGATGTCACTGTTTACAACTCTGACCGAATGAGAAAGGTTCTTTTTTGTTATGTGACAAATTATGCTTGTTCTTGTTACATCGTCGTTTTATATTACTAACGAACATGTTACAACTCAAAATCTCTATTACAGGGCCAGCAGTATAAAAGTGTCCGCATTGATGAAGCGTACGAAGACAAAACTCATCATATTCACGGAGGTGTTTTTCGTATATTAACCCACCCAAAACATGACATAAACGTCCCAACTAATAACGACGAAGGAACTCCAACTGGTTGGACACAAACGTGCAGTAATGCCAAACCTCCATATATTGACACAAAAAAATTGGCCTTTCGAATTCTCTTTCACCCTCAACTGCCAAACTTGGTGTACACACGGAACGTGCACTTGTGGATCGATCAAATCCCACTGAAGGTTAACCTCAGAGGGTTTTCAATAGGTGCGTAGTCTACTGCAAACTTAGTTCATTGTTTGACAAATTATGTCTTGCGAGTACATATGGACAACCGTTTCTGCCAAAAAGGTCCATCCGTGTGCTTGAATCGCTATCTGGTCAATTTTGGTGGAATTTATGTGGGAAATAAAGGAAAGCGTTATGTCGAACTTTATAATCATTCCTTGGCAGCTGCTCGCTTCCAATTCCAAGTTGATAACACTCGAAGTACATTTAAGGTATATAGATACTAATACTGCTTAACTTTTAGATTTATAAACTGATTGTGAGTTCCCATTCTTGAATGATTGGTTTTATTTACTTGGCAAGATTTGTCCGGCAACGGGAGTCATTCAACCGTATAGTACGACGAAACTAGAGGTCTCCTTTCATCCATTTGCAGCCAGAAGCTTTTACAAACGAACTTATTGTCTTATTCATCATCACGATCCATTAGTACTTGACTTTGTGGGAATATGTGTGCCTAGACCTCGCTTCTTACCTGCACCCATTTCTTTTGGGGTTAAGGTAGAACAGGCAGTGTCGTTACCTTTTCCCACTGACACGTATGAAACTCCTTCAAATGTTTACATGACTATGTATACCATCACACATATGCATAAATGGAGTGACATAAAATAAAATCAACATAATATTTAATTATAAATACTTGTTCTATTAAAAAAGGTTCCAAGATTTCGTTGCAGGGGATCACAGATGGGGAGTAAAGTTTGAGACGGAACAGCTAGAATTTGGTTTCCGTGACCCTGAGATGATGTATCCTGACCATACTAGCGGACTAGGACTCACTGCTATTAGTTGTTTGCCATATGACACCGTTTTAGAGTGGTCACCAGGTACATTAATGAGCAATGACTTTATTTATCGACTTTTTTCCATATTGTACAATTTGCTTGCGATAACCATCGTCCATAAAAAATACCTATGCCTGTTTTCAATCAACTTTTTGGTTCTGTAGACCCTTCCAAAGTTTTTACGGTATCTCCGATGTTGGCTACGTTGCCTGCCAAAAGTAATGTTAGTTTTAGTGTTAACTTCAAACCAAATTTTCCTGGTGCCTTTTACGATGCCCAATTGGAATGCTACATTTATCCCACAACTGATGGTTATGACGAAGACGGCCCACCATGGAAGTACAGCTTTTCTTCTACGGGAGGTAGTCCGTCATTCAACACCACTGCAATAAAAAGTACTCTCAGCTCTTCTCCAGAATCTTCCGCAGTTCCACCGAAATCCGGTGCTTCCCCTATTCTGTCAAGAAAAAGTATGAACGTCGCAGCTGCATCAACCGTAAACCCAGAAGTGACGACAAAAAATGGCAATCCGCCAATTAAGGAAGCTGCAAACAGTATCCAGAAAAATAAGGGGCCAACGTCAGCTGCCCCGCCACAAACGAAACTTCCAGAATCCAAAAGTAAGCCCGAAGAGGATTTTTCTGAGGAATTGCACTCTGAACATGGATATTACATGAAAGTCAACATGTCCAGACTAAATGAAGGACAGGATATAAATTTTATGGTGGCCCCAATCTCCAATAAATTAAACTTGTATGAGCTTCCAGAGACGCTATTAACAGATGAAGAAATTCACCGGTATTTGAACAACAGCAATGGAACGTCGTTGTCCTTTGAGAATGGAAAAGAATGTGGTTCACATGGTATACAAAGTCTCCATAAACGAGACATCGACTCTTCAGGGAAAAAAAGTTCTACACCACCCAGTGAAAGTGGCAGCATCAAAAACCCCGGGTCACGAGAACACCTACACGTCACAATTTCCACCAACATTCCTAGTATTCATCCCTCCAAGTTGATACTTCCTGGAAACGATGAAGCTAGCACAACACTCACTTTAGATGGAGTTAAAAGAATGGCTTTACCACTTTGCATAACTTTGAAAGTTACAGGTGTGCCGTCATGCAAGCTAAATGTTAGCTAGATTTGGTGTGTCCTCAATATTTTGAATGTACCCAATTTCAATCGTATTCTTTCTTATCAAAATAGGTCATACCTTTACCCCACAACGCGTTCCCTTTATTCCCAATGTGAAACTACCCTTAAAAGCGGTCATGTACGCTAGCACTCCGAATTCTCCCACAGGCCGGACATTTCTTATTAAAAATCTAAGCGACTTGCCGTGCTTTTACCGGTTGGATCAAGTAGAAGGGTACGTGTTTATGATGTTAAAAGCATTTTTACTCTTGTCCTGCCCCAGCTTCGCATACCTAATTTAGATACTCGCATTTTCTAACAGAATCGACGCATTCCAAGTACGACCATTAGTGGGGTTAATACATGGAAATCAACATGAAATTCTCGTTGCTCGTATGGTTCCTAAACTGGAGCATAGTGCGATTTACAAAGCAGATATCGGAATTACGTTTAACATACAAGATAACTGTTTGGTTGGGCTGTTTGGATATTGTGAAATACCTTCTCTGGGGATTCGTGTGCTGTATGAGTCATCAGCTCGAGGAAGTGAAGTCGTTTGTCCAATAACTATCGCAGGATGCGTTACTTATACTTACGTAGAGCTCCAAAACCCGACTGGATTTTATTATAGGTAATAAACGCATACTGCCGGGTTGTGTATAAATGTAATAACTTTACGCATTTCGATGAGACAACTTGGTGGTTACGTGGCGTTTTAATGGATGCCTTTAACATGATATAGATTTTGGATTGAACCTGCGGATGTGGAGGAAGACGACTGGATGATAGTAAATTCAAAAATTTTATTAAACTGAATCCGAATTCCAAATTTAAATAAACTTTTAAAAGCAAAAGAAAGCGATCGAAAAATACTGTGTTTTTAGATATCTCCCAAGCCGTCATCAGGTTACATAGCCCCCAACGAGGTAGGTTTAAGCGACTAATGGCATACTTATATAACTTATAAAGGTGTACTAAAGTGTACTTCACTGCATATACCATATTTAATGTATAAGCACTTAAAATATTCAGACAATCCCAATCTCTTGGAAGTTCGCTCCGAAGTTGGATGGTATGTACTATTTATTTTGGAGGTTTTGCTTTGAAGTGGATCGAACATGTGTCCCTACAAAAGATGGGTCGCTGGGATATTACGAATTTATTCTTCCTTTTACTGGCATTGCTAAAACCTCTTATTTAAAGGTACTTGAAAAATACGGCACAGGTGGCTGTAAATTGCTAACATTCTTTTTTTCCTTACGGTGGTAAAATATTTGTGTTTCTTTCAGGCCGAGCCAAGCACCTTAGACTTTGACATGATTCAAATATTTGACACTAAAAGCAAACTGGTAATGGTGACAAATGACGGGGAGTGCCCCGTAAATGCTCATTTTATAGTAAGTTAAAACACTCAATTTACGTTTTAGATTTTTTCAGGGCTTTTTGAAAGATTATCATATAGTGACATGTCGTAATATTTTACTTGAACTAGCTTCATCACGAGCAATGGCTGACAAATTTCCCACCTGAATTAGTAAGCGTGAATCCTTCCAGGCTTTCTTTAAAGCCTCAGGAAAGTGCCCCGGTACTTGTGAAAATCTGTCCCTTTTAAAGTAAAACTTGTTGAGTGTTTCATTCAATGGAAAGAGCGTTCTTGTCTCTTGTCTTGTTAGATTGTCATTACCGTACGACCCGCGAAGACTACCATACAAAACTTTTACGTGATCTACAACCTTGAGTTTAAAGATGATGACGAGTTTGTAGAAGGGAGCAACTATGGATGTTTTTGAAAAGCACTTAATTGACATTTCTTTCATGGGGGATCATACTGTATTTAAGGTACCTATGTAATAAAATACTTTGTAACACTGAAAGAATGTTGTAGTTTAAATCAACAAATCAATTTAAAAAAAAGGTCACGGACATTATAATGGACTCAACTCGAGGTATTTGGGATGCGGAACAGTGTTGGTCAATGTTTTCAATTTCCCTGTAAGCGAAATTAAGTACCCATAAATGTCGTCGCATTTTATATCGTAGCTGAATTTTAACGTTAATTATATGATACTTGTGGTTTTGGCAGCTTAAATCAGCTTTTGACTCCACATCATTACGCCGTCCCTGAGGGAACTGTGCCTCAAGTCTCCAGCGTGCCATTCCGTTTTCCTCCAGCACCAATCCATTCTGAGCCGTACGTTATTAAGATACATTTACATAATGTTAGTGAGCTCAAAGGATACTGGGCAGTTTTTACAAAACCACCCAATGGATGGAGGCGACATTTACAGCAAAAAATTTGCGGAGCCTGTGGAACATCGGAATTTAAAGATGGTCGCTTTATGGATAGCCCTGACTTGGCATCACAAATTTGGGCAAAAAAGTTTAACTATAATGCGTCACCCGGCAGTATTAATAAAGTTCCACCAACTTGTAACACTATCAAAGATTTGAGTTATTTTGAAATAACACCAACGAATGGTTCCCTCAAAAGTAAGGAGTCACAAGTAATCACGATCAAGTATTTCTTCACCAGTTTAGGAGTGCATGACGTGTCTATCCTGTTGAGGATATTTCCTGCCATTTTTATCTGGTTGGATTTAAGAGGGCGCACCCTCGACGTAAACCAGCCATTTATTCAACTTATGAACAAAACCCAAATGAACCTTACACCCCGTTTGCTTGTCTGATATCGATCCACCTGTGCAGGTGGGAAATCGAAAAATCTGTAGAATATTTTTCACGAAGGAATGCATTAAAAATGTATTTTTGAATGTCGTTTTTATAGATATTTTGGCTGTATAACGGGGGAAATGTTGTTGCTTCATATTCTGTTGATTTGGAGCCCTTTGAAAAGTTGAAGGACGATAACTTTGGTCACCCAGTAATAGAGTGCCTCACTCCAAAAGGCGATGTTCCTCCACGATCTTGGGGGCCAGTTAAAATTAGATTTTCCCCTTTGGAGTACTCCAATTACACGGTGCACATATTATCATTGTCATATACCAACGAAATTATATGAAATGAAGTTATTAGTTATTAGCATATCGCGCTATTGGTCCCTAATAAATAATTTGCGGTGTAAAACAATCCTTTGGTGTTATACAGGCACCATTGATGATTTATCCACATTATGAGAAAACTCCCTATCATGTAATGTTGATTGGAAATGCAGCCATGAACCCTTCAGTCAGCTTGAGACCTGCGGCGAATACCGACGCTGCCCGAAAGTTTGTACTATTTTCTCACGGAGTTCCAGTTACCATTAGCCCATCTCATATGTCAATCGGTCATCTTATACCAACTGGTCACTCGGTCACAAGACTGGTATTCCTTACGAATCTTCACTCAAGAAACACGATGAAATATTATTGGGAAAATATACCTATTGAAGGTGGGGGCATGATATCATTTCATCCAAATTGTGGGAGGTTGGCTCCTAAAGAGGAAGCTTCTTGCAAAATTATTATAAAGGCTGGAGACACTGCTACTGTATTGTCTGTCATGATTAACTGCACGATAGAAGATGAAACGGCTCATGTGCTTTACGAATTTGTTCTCAATCAGTGGAGGGACTACATGAAAAACACACAATTGCGTGATAGTGAACAGTCCAGTAATGAAGTAAGCCTCTGGTTGTTAACAAAATACATTTTTTTTATTAGATCAGGTTTTTCCTCTTAACACGACCAACATGTACAATTTATTGGGGAACATGTTTTTAGGTTTCTCATAAACCTGAAAAACCTGAAACTTACAGTAGACTTTTGGCGGTTTCCTTATACATTGGCAGTGCTTTCGGTCAATTTGACAACATCAGTGCAAAGTACGTACACAAAGTGTTTATGCGAAACTTGGTTATAAATATGAATGGTAGTACAATATACTTACCTATGTGTATGTTGAATTTTTTCAGAGAAAAATCAAGAATGGGTTCTATCGCTCCGGTACAATTCAATAGTCGTGGCACTTCCCAAGAAAATCCAATGGCATCGTACCCGTTCACCGCAACTGGATCCCAACTTTGTCAAAGCATAATGTCAGACATGATTTGGTAAACTAGCATTGCCGTCTTTGAAAAAATTAGCAATAAGAGAAAGTTATGGTGTACTTAATGTATATGTACCAATACAATGCAAACGTTATTTTAGGGATATGATTCAGTCTCCAAGTTTCGCCTCCTTCTGCCGACTAGCGACCAAGCGCAAGGCACCTCTTTTCGAAGAATATGCTGATGCAGAAGGATACAAAAACGATAACAATAACAGTTATGTATCGTCGTCATCAACAGCAGACACGCCAGAAGGAGGAACTCTCTGTCTGTACAGTACTTGTAGCATACTGGAAAAATCAATTTTTAACCTCTTGCATGAAATGGCGGAGAGATATGCTCATTCTACTACCCGTACAAAATGGTCGGATGTACCACCTGTCCAGCCCAAAGCGTTCATTGACGTTGAGAAGCACAAGAAACTTTTTCAATAAACTAAACTAGCCCCTTACAATAATAAGTATGGTGAATATTTTGTTTCTTTAGTACAATATGGTTTGGTGATGTACCAGAAAGTATGAAAATCATATACTACTACACGACAGGCTAATTAAATATAATTTGGATTGCAAGTTTGCAAGCTGATTGATTTCTAATGAATGTTCATATGGTATATACTTGTGCAATATTTAATCCGTAATAAATGATAAACCTTTAAACGTCAACATAGTTGTCAGTTGTCGTATTATTAGTGCTACTAATTGCAATTTAACTATAAACAAACACAAGCATAGTTGTTTAAAAAGTTTGTTTTTTGGAAAAGTGATAAGAAAAATAGCCTGCGTCACGCTAATGCCTACCACCTACCAATTAATACCTAATTAGCTGTAGCCTTTCAAATGTACAAAAGGAATGATCATAATATTCCTTTCATCAAGATAAACTAGATAGAATTGGCATTGTTAACTGTATGTGCGCATTTCAAACATGTTTTACAAAATGAATGCAAACTCATAATAAAACGTCAGGCACTATAATGACAGTGAATTTGTATGCAAATTATCAAAAAGCAAAAAAAAATCACAAGGATTCTTTCTTACAGTATGTGTCCTTGCATGCTTCGTTAGCTGAGATAATTATACGTGTGCAGCAGTCGGACTGAAACAGTAATGATGCAAAAAGGACCACGAGGGAGGGCATAATATTATGGAACAGCTAAATTGGTACGTTCAGTTTGTACAAATGCTCTACTATATGTTGAAGATACTTAAAAATGCAAGTCAGAACTTGAGTAACAAGGAAGCGTCCCTCTATAATTTGCTTTCTCTCTTCCTTTTGTTCTCCTTTGCTTTCCCGAGTCATACAACGTATATTTTGGTTTTTTTGGACGAATTCATATCCAATTAGGTACACATTCAATCTTGATGAAACAAGAAACGTCACCTACAATTTCAGTTTCAAAGCTGTTTTGTGTAGGTTAAAGTTACCAAGTGTAAGTTACTCCGTATAAAGCTGAAATATATGGTGTTTAAGCATGTACGTACGTCGGTGTCGTCGTTCGTCTGCTGGCTCGTCCTTGAGCTCATAAATAAAATATATTCTACGCTTTTGCATACTTACATCCATATCACTCAACTTTGTGTTCTATCTTAAAATCAAATAAATGGGGAAAAAATCTTTGCACATCTCCTGAATCTAAGAATGTTTTAAAGTTTTGGCTGAAAATACATTCTGGGAAACACTGGAGGAGATAAAAAGCTTTTTACAGACCCATTCCACCAGGAAGCGTGCTTATATTTTATTTACTTGTAACTTGGCTGTTGAAAACTGTAAAGGTAAAAGTAAAGAGACAAGTTGTATACAAAGTTAGATGACTTTACTCGCATTCTTGCATGCACCTGTGTGGTCTTGTAGACAGATTATGAAAGTGTACAAACTCATGTACACGAGACAGGCATAGTGGTCTTAACATATCACGCTGAAATGATGTTAAGATGAGGTAAGTGTATAAAGACTAAAAGTGTACAAACTCATGTACACGAGACACGCATAGTGGTCTTAACATATCACGCTGAAATGATGTTAAGATGAGGTAAGTGTATAAAGACTTGATGAATGACAAAAGGTAAACTTGTACCTTGTAATGGAACCTTTCCAACGGTAAAAGTATGTTATTTTATATAGCACTTTATTAGTAAACATCTCAGGTAACTTATTACATGTTCTGTCACAGATATAATAATAATATATATCTAGTCCACATTTGACATTACTTACGTCTATCTTACATGGGTAATAATGATGTAAGTTGTACATATCATTACTTTAAGTGGTATACATACAAAGTTTAATGACATTAATGTAGTAATGTAGTAACAAAGTGGATTTTACTCAACAATTCCGCAACATGATGGTATCGTTAGTCCGTAGTCCGCGTCCGTGTCTTGCCACCGGTACACGTCTTGCAATTTCTTAAGTAAAGTTAAGTAGGTGTCGCCCGCACAGGCATTTGTAAAATATTATTATATCATATGTGAGAAATGTATGGTGTAGCAGAAAACATTAAAATCCTATAAATCAAAAGACTGCAGTACTCTATTTCAATTGCAGTTGGTAAAACAGGTAACTAGCTTTTATGTAGCTTTCTTATCATCTAGAATAATAATTGCTCATCATCATGAACGTGTTTAAATAAAATGGCAACAACTATCTATCTCTAACAATTTAATATAAATGTACATATAGGTAATGTATGTATATACTTGGCCGCACCTCCAGGTAACGCTGCATTATGTAGAGTCAAATTAATAAAGTTTTATGCAGCTCTCTATTTATAATAGGGGTCTTTTATCGGTACAACCAACCTGACTACTTTTCTAAGAACTAATAAACTACTGACCAGCAAGATTTTAATATTGCACAAAATTTAATATTCCGAGAGACGAGATGTAAGTAATATTTGAAGAAAGATATGTGTTGTGTTACAGAAATTAAACAGCTGCATTTCTACTTCATACTTGCAAATTGTAAAACTCCAACCGTCTGAAGTAGTAACTCGTTTATTGAAACAAAAACAAATAAACATGTAATTTTAATGGCTAATAGATCTGTCGTTAGCTTGAAAAAAAAATAAACTCGGGAGAGGCTGACAGCTTTATGTCATAAACATACCCACTAGATGTGTTGATTATTGGAGTAAAATTTTTTTTAAACCGTTAAAAATTCATTTCATAAGAAAATGATCCAGAGATTTTGTAAAACTTTAGCAGTTAAGGTTTTGTTCGTCTCATTATCACTGGCTTTTTATCTCTATCAAAACAAATAAAACTATAAAAGTTGTTTTTCAGTTCGCTCCATCCACCGTCTATTACTATATAATCTAAAACAAGGGATTGTTAGTGAAATATAAAAGTAAATATGCTAGAATTTATTACTCAAGCTTTCGAATTTACTCTAAATTCGTTATCAGCTTCACCGAATTTGAATCTCATCATTAATTAGCCTGGATCGTTTCTTCACGCAAAAGTTAGCGAAATGTTTTGTGTGTCACGAAAATATTAGCTAGGTATACGTGCGTTCTACGTAGGACATGCTCTTTGTTACACCCAAGCAAATTTTTTACGCGAAAATAATGGGTAAAAAACGTAACGATAAACAGTGTGCAGAGACGCCGAATTTTATTTTTAACTTTTTGTAAAGTTGTCGAGTTCGCCTTACCCGCCACCGTCTATTCGCTTTCATCACTTGATGGAAAAATTTTCTCCTTATTAGCAATCACCCAAGCGGCATGAAAAGTTATCGTAGAAGGGAAAGCAAAACTTTTCCTCTCAAGCAAACAAGGGAAAAAATTTAATTTTACCCTCTATAGCGAACATTTTTTGAAAATATATTATTGTTCCGCTCACGCAGTACTTGCACAAAACGTAAACTTAGGTACACGTAACACGTAAGATATTTCTCAACTCAACTCTTACAATCATAAATTTAGTAGACGCCTAAAGATGCCAACTAAGCGTCCTATTTTTTTTAGCCGCGCTCAGTTTCTTTTTTATATTGTTAAGATACTTCCGTTAGTTTAATTATAATGCCGGAATAACATTTCTCGCTTATTTCTACACAGATGTAGTGCTCTATTAGTAAGTATATATTTTTCTTGCACAGTATTTTGTAATATCAGAAGAACCAGTGCTTTACACAACATACTCTACTTAGTCTAACATCGTTATTAAATCCCTCTTGTTTCTTTTTTTAGATGTTTTATGAAGTTTCCTCCATTAAAATAGTTTTCTCAATGGGAACGTCTACCAACAATATCAACTTTAGTGTTTTCAAAACAGATTGCTAGATAGATTGCGTTATTCCAAAAAATCTTTTTTTTCAGCGTTATATCACTTGGGAGGAGCACGATAATTTTCCTTTTTGAAGTAAATACCGTTTATACCGCGTCATTTATCTGTTTATCGCGTATAGAAGCACATTTTCTTTAGAAAATATATTATATACGACTGCCTGTAACATCAATATATTTATACACAATGTAATCATGATAATAGGTAGTTGGTTACAAAATCCCGATCAATGTCACAAACAATATCAATATCATGCTATTATTTACTTATATGACGGCAAAAAGGGTTTTAATTATAGATATATTACGAAATGTTTCTTAATTGCCAATAAATATACAAACACCCACCAATATTATGGCTTAAAACCATTAATTAGCAATATCGATTTAAATAATTTTCTATTTGGTAGGTATGTGTAGTAAAATAGACACCGATCTATACAAAGTCCCTAGAAAATTATGTATAGTATACGTTATAGCGGTTTTCATTCATAGTAATGAGTGGTGCTGTCATTGATTGATAATATTTCTACAAGAAATACTATATAGTATAACGGTAACTTGCATCAGCAAAATCTCTTAAACAGATGTGCTATTTTACTGTAACTTGAGATATCCTACTTTACTGCATTACTGCATTCATAAAAATTAAAAAGTGTACAACCGTACCTTTAAAACGACGACGAACAACGTATTAAAAGCTGGGTTTGAAAAGTAGGCCAAATAAGAGAAGCTAAAGCTTGACAATTTGCCGCAGCGTTCTCAAGACGCCCCCATTGCCAACACAAATGGGAACACAGGGACAACGAGAGAAATGTATACATTTGTTCAAGGTAAACTACATTATGTAGTTGTATGCGAGAGATTTCCTGATGGTAGAAAGTGCGTCTTCGTGTGCAGGGCACCAATTCGGTCGGTGCCCCGCCCGGTGCCTTGTACAGCTTTGGGCAAATGTTACGAATGATTACATATTTTATAAACTGAAGAAATGAAAAATTATATATAATGCAGTGGTGAAAGTGGAAAACGTGAAGTATATCTTCTAGTATATAATAAAAGCACAAGTTAGTTTAAGGAAACATACGCAAGCAAATGCAAGCACTGGCTTTGACAAGAGCCAATATGTAGCTCGTGTCTTTATTGTTGACACACGCTTGAAAATGAATTATGACCATGAAATCTGAAGATGACAGTTCTGCTTTCTTCCTGTTTGAATTTTAAAACTAAACAGACTAAAAATAATTTCTCAAGTTTTACTCTCTGTTGGAAATCTTGGCTAGGATTATTTTTTCGAAAAAATACACAGAAAGAATCTCCAGAGCAGAAAGTTGAATTTAGACAACCAAATTTTTAAAACCCTTTTATATGCATCATCGTCCTTGTGCAACAATTACTGAATAATGATAATATACTGCTGCTGAGTATAAGATAAGCCTGTAATGAAAAGTTATGATTAGTAGTGTGCTCATTTCTAGTTTTATATTTGCACGTACTTATTAGTACAAACAGAACCCAACGTAGTATAAGGTCAAAAACCAAGTGAGCCAAGGATGGCAGAGTGATGATCCCTTTGAGAAATTACTTCTTCGCTCGTGTGGTGAAAGTAAGCCAGCTCAACTGTACAAATTTGATTTGCACAGAGAATCGTTAGATGTTCAGATATGCAAAAGCACACATTCTTATAAAGTGCCGTGCAAATACAGGACGTGCACTCGTTCAAATGTAATAATATGCTAAGCTGCCTTTGAGTGTATATTATGCCTATTCGCGTGTTTGCTTCCTGAAAACTGTTGAACTTCCTCTGCCCCTACTGCCTTCAGACCTAAAAAACAAGGCCATGAAAGAGGGATTATCCGAATTTGAATAATCTTTTACTGGATATATGTTTCCGCTCTTTGCAGCACTTTTAGTTTTTTCTAATAAATTTGATTCCTTTCGCTAATATATTTTTGTTTGCCTACTTCATTTTCAGAGGAAAAGACGAGCTATTATCTAAATTAAAAGGTTACGTCTAAATGAACAAAGCTCATCGTTTCTCCCTAACAGGCCAATATTTTTTAGCAACCACTTAAATTAAACAACAATTTTTCTTATTAACCGGAAATAAAAAGTTTTTTTTTACATTGATGTTTGCTGTTACCCAACTGCTTGGTGCACTTCACTTTCTTACAACATATACTACTTACGGATATTACAGTAAAGTTGTTATTTTCCAGAACAAATAGTACGTCAGTCCATTACTTCCAACAGCAAATTAGCCATTTTACAATTTTCATTGCCTATAAAAAGACTCAACAAAGTCACATAGTCACATGTTGTTGCACAATCAGATGAACTTATAGTTACGTCGAACATTTTGCTTGGCTCGGCAAGTTGGCGTACCATCTTCAAAGAGATTCTGCTCTGGGCNGAACATTTTGCTTGGCTCGGCAAGTTGGCGTACCATCTTCAAAGAGATTCTGCTCTGGGCAAAAAGAAAACTTTTGCAAAGCATGGTAATGCCGTGTGTATTTTATTCGAGAAAATTTTCAATCGAAAGAAAGTAGCACACAACAATAAATAGCATCAACAATATGCAAAGTTAAGCTAAAACATCAATGCCCTGCCATACCCAATACTTTGCTTAAGGCTGTGCACTATATGAGAGTTTTAAATAAAACTATAAATATCTACCAAGTACCAACCTATACTTCCCTATTGCCTAGTTCCTGTCCGCTAAATTGAATATTTTCTTCCTTACAAGTAAATAAACGCTTATTTAGTTGTCCGTTTTAACATTATACATTTATATCAGTAGAATTACAGTCTTGTATTTTGTTTTGATGATCAAACGTCCCAGCATAGCTTTTAGTTGCACGAATTATCAAACGAATTTCCCCTTAGTCAGCATTGTTATATACACTCGAGCTGTTACTCTTTAACCAGGTTTGTTCATGCAAGCAAATGCTTTGATATAAAGTAAGACTTTTTTTATGTGTAGCTATGTGTGAGGAACAACGAAAGCAGCAGACTTGAAATGTGTAACGTCATCTAGGTAGCAGCAGCGCAGAAGTAAATGCTAGATATATAGCTCGGTATTGTCAACAACGATACCGTTAAAATATTTTTTTGCCTCCCATGGTGCCTCGCTTTCGCTCCCTGTTGTAGCATAAAAATATGAGTACTGGTAGACACACGCATCGCTGGTGACATAGCAAAAACAAACCCCGAAGCCGCTTGGTTTATTGGTATTGTAAGTAAAAGTTGAACTGCAATTTATCCAAAGGGGAGTGTATGTATATTCATACTGCGGTTCCAATATACGACATTGGCAGAGAATTGGCGAGGTCAACGTTATTATTTCCATTTCTTCTCTGAAAATCCCTTTCCGCACTGCTACTCCCACCAGCAGTAGCAGTAGTAGAACTGCTGCTGCCGCTCTCATTTGCACTTTCACTGTGAGTGAAAGTTTGCAGTTTTGTGTCACCGTTATCTTCAACTTTTGAAGCACATTTGACTTTATCTGAATCATCTATACATGAAGTGGCTGCTGCCCATTCCTTCTTTTCTTGCTCTTTTGCGTCGTCCTCATCAGTGGCAGTTGTGTCAACTTCTTCTTCTTCCAACACGACTGCCTCTTCATCTTGATCTGAGGAGGCAATGTGCTCTAATGAAACTGAAATTATCATTTCGGTTTCGTCTTTTGAAGTCGAGCTGAAGCTACTCAAACCCGTGCTATTTGGCATGTTTGATGTTGTCGTGGTTGTGGCGGTAGACAGGTTACGCGCTCCTCTATACGACGCTGCCAAAGCGGCAGAGGCTGCCGCCGCCGCAGAGTTTGTTCTGTAAGAAGCTAATGGTAGAATCGCCCCACAGCTCATGTTTCGAGCGTGTGATCTATTCCTGGTATAGTGGTGATGATGATGCTGCTGGTGCATGTGGGAGGGTTGATACAAAGGCTCAAAGTACTGATAAAACCGAGATGAGGGCCCAGCTCTCGGCTCCAAACCTTCAAATCCGTAACCATAACCGTACGAATACCCAACGGGGTTGGTGGAACTGGAACAAGTGGAGCTGCGTCTGAGGTATCGAGCTGCCCCCAGAGCAGAACTACTTGTACCCATTCCACTGCTGCTGCTATTAGGAACTGTTATGGAAAGACCGGAAACTGGATCCTTCTCCTCCATATTAGCAATGGTCCCGGTGCTTCCACCCGGGCTGGTGGGCAGGTTGGGATTGGATCTCCCCTTCTCTTGACCCACCGTCTGGGAAGCAGTCATGAGTAAAGACATGTTTACAGTCTCATTCGAATGACTTCGGCTACGGTCTCCGCCCACGATGTTGGAAGCCCTTCGAAGGTAGTGACGATTAGGTCGAGTGTACCCTCCTACACCCATCCCCATCGGTGTCATGTACGTCGGCGATGGTCCATCTGGAGATTTTATAGTTGGAAGTAACATACCGTGGGCTGACACTGTCGATGCTCTATGAGGATTTTGAAGGAGAGGATGTGAAACGTGATGGAATCTCGGGGTATCTTTCGCAGAAAGGGTTCTGCTGGGTGACAGTACTTCCTCTGGCTCTATCATGTGAATTTTCTCAATCATTTCGCGGATCTCCGTCCGGAGTATGACCAAAAAGCAAATTTTGGCGAAAAAAATGATACAAAAACCAAGGATGAACATAATCCCTGAGACGTGATCTACCCAGTCGATAAGTTTTTTCCCGCAGCCAACTCCGTAAACGTACAGCCTCTTTTGAACTCTGCCAGTACCATTGCCACTACTTGTACTGCCAGGAAAACTGTTGTCATCATCTTTGCCACTGGTTCTCTCTCTGTTTACATTATTTTCATCCCACTGTTCATATGGAGTGGAAGAAGAGGAGATAATGGTCGCTTGTGGACTGTTTGCTTCCAAGTAGGAGGTGGATGAATACGATGCTGCTGCAGCAGCAGATGATAATGATGGATAAAAATACGATTCTGAGAAACTGCTCGGATCCACATTCATCCCTCCTGTCCCCTTTTCCTTCCGAATTGCGAAACGGGAGCCTTTTGAATGGCCATGTGGATCTGATGGCAACTGAGAAGATCCCTTCATCTCTGCTGTTCGTTTTTGCCTGAGTACAGGCCACATCCCATATTTTCCTGGCGTTTCCACTACATTTTCACCAGCAGTTGTTGTTTTTGTTGTTGTACTCTTTTTCCTACGAGATGATAATAAAAAGGAAGTTAACTTGGAAGAATGGAGTTCAGGAGAAGCATCCGTGGTGGAAGCAGTCGTAACTTGTAGTGGAGCTTTTTCCCTTGCCAGGAGGCTTTTGTCAGTGATGACGACACTGCCTCCTTCAACGTTATGGTCTATCCCTGCTAGCTTCTCAATTTTGTTAGTTTTCATTTTGTACGTAATCTCAGCGGAAGTGGGATTCAATGTTGTACGGGAAGCAAAAGTTGCTGGGGATGCTGTTGCTGAAGTAGTCCTCGTTGTTTTTCGATATATCCAAGCTGCTCCCAGTTTTTTAGCAGTTGGTGATGATGTCTTTACTTGAGCTACCTTCTCCTTTGTTGCTTCCCTTTGATCACGCAAATCTTTTTTGTGAGAGTTGCGATGATTGAGTCCCTCGGGCTGCCCATGACAAACGAGATGCCTTTGGATCGGAGGAGCACTACTAACTGCTGGCACTTGGGTCACCGACGACGATAACAACAAAGCTCTCGTTTCTCTCCGTTCTCTCCTAACTCGAAAGGAAATGGACGGGAATAATTTGTTCGTCTTGTTATTATGGTTTTGTCGACTATGCAATATCTCTACATTTTTGGAAACTACTGTTATTTCCTCCTCTTTTTGCCCTACATCTACAGGCTTCTTAACTCTGTACCTTGTCTCTGTCGTCGAGGTGTTGCCGCTGCTGCTGCTGCTGCTCTTATTATCACCACTTTCTCCTGAACTCGAGCTATTCGCCTGGAAAATCCCATTAGTGACATTATCGTGTTTTTCTATAAATAAATTGGAAGTAGCGTTTCTCGGTGACTTGACATCAATTAGGGATGAGGGCTGCGATTTACGATGAAGCTCATGACGTACTTTATGGGCATGATTAGGCTCATGCGTTTTAATATCACGTTTCTGAAGCGGAGAGTCATCGGGACTAGGTCCAGGGGTTTGTGTGTCACGATCAAGATGATCAGCATGAATATCATCAGGTACTACCGCTAGCGGCTCAGGGGACTGATGAAAATAATTCAGGTGATTTGGGAACTTGTTAAAAATTTTATCATTATTACTGCCCCTTAAAGAGTCGTCGTAGTACTCTGCCCTTCTCTCCCATTCGCCATCGTTATCGTCGTCCTCATCATCCTCGTTTTCGTCGACAGCGAGCTGTATGACATCTGCCCGCTCATTACTACTAAAGTGAGTACGAGGGTCATCATTTTTATGGGGCAAATTTATAATAGTCCTACTACGTCTGCCGCCACTCCGTTCCCCGCCGCCGGCAAAGTCCCAGTGCTGCTGGTTGTGGTACTCATCATTTGCGCTGAATGAGGGGTCTGGAGACTGGTCGCCGAATTGAGAGCGCTCCTCTTCAACAGAATGATGAGAGAAACGATAAGTCTTATCGACACTAGCACCGCTACCGCTGCTACTGCTGACAGTGGTAGGGACATAAAGAAATGTACAACAAGATTCTGGTAACAATAAAAGATTTGTCTCTACATCGACGGTTAGGGAGTTTGCCGAGAATGCTGCCTGTTTCGAGTCATGAGATCCTGCAAATCGCTCAAAGTCAAAAGGGCCATCCACACCACAACAACGGTCTTGGGACTGGATCTTGTTCCACGTCAAAGTGAATGACTCATCTGTCGAATATTTCGCTATAAACTCTTTGCTCAAGTAAGGACGCAAGTTGAGTTTCACCTTTTCCAGATGGAACACCCAGTAAAGGCCGACCCCAACGTCGCCTAGGGTTAACAGGAGGAGGAGGGTCCAGTAGAGACTCAAAAGCTTGTGCGATAAGCGTTGTGCTCCGAGGCAACCTATCGTCTGTACTACTCCGCATTGAAGGATCAAAGCTCCATAAGCGTAGAAGAATGTGGGATGGTAGAGCTCTACTCCCCTGCAAGGACACACAAACAATATTCATCAATCAATCATAAATAGTTTATGTCTTTGCCCAGCCCTTTTCCAACATTTTATGTGTATGATCCCTTCCTACCTACCAACATGTATCTGCACCAGATCAACTTGATGGGAGGCTCCTTTATGGAGCTATTTATCGGACGCCAAGTCATAAAAGCAAGTACCAGTTACCGTCTTTGATAATTGATCAGAAGATAACTTTCAAGTTGCTTTTCTCTCGCTGCCCTATCCATTCAATCTATGCTAAGTAGTTATTATGATACTCGCAAGTCGCAACGTCAAATTGCTGCCATTACAATACATTCATACTCGCTACCTCATCTCACAGACACACACACACACACATTCTGTGTAAAAGCTTTTTTCGTGTCTGGTCAGCGCTCCAGTTTGCCTGGTGAGTGTCTAAAATTATTATTATTATTATGAGGTACTTCACTCTCTGAAAATTTCTAAGGAGAAAAATAAATGCGGTATGAACATAAAAGAACCGATATTTCAATCTATTCCATCAACATTCTTGATGCTCCTGCCTGCATGCATCGGCGAATAGCAGTTTGGGAGTAGACAAACGAGAAAACGACCAACGTGTGTGAACGTAGGAATGAAAAGAAGAAAAAATTGTAAGGAACGTACTATTGTGACATAACGTGTCGCCCTTCATGATTCTTTTGTTCATTTTTTGGCCTCCCCTGAGATAATACGAAAGGACCAAGAAAAGACGACTCGTAGATTATAGCCCATATACGAGCTTAATTTACCTAGAGAGTTATAACAAAATCGCGAATGATGATAACAGTAGAGCAGGTTAGTACTTTGTACTTCACTCACTTACCCGATTGACGCTGACGTTAACGAGGTAGAACGACCGGGCTCTCTCATCTCATCTATTTCTTCATGCACGAAAGGCTACATGACTACCATCAGAAGTTAGAAGCCGGGTAAGTGAGTAATAATACTATCGCTGGGCACACACAGAAACACACATGCACGTCTATCTTTTTCTTATTTGCTGCTCTTTTCGTACATATAAACTTTTTGTCAAATGACCAAAAGCAATCTTCCTTAATGACGCAACTCAACTAAGCGTATCTCTGTCTTTGCTACTTAACTTGTAAAAAAGGAGTTTTGGAAAGAAGACCACCTCTGTTGTTCTCCTACTTTGTATGGTCAGCTGTCATTAAGCAAGCCTGCTGACTGTTGCTCATTTCGGGGAGGGGGGTCTTTACAATACAACTACATTATCTTGTGTGCAAACGACGACTACCCGTCACGTGAAATGTGAAAGGAAAGTATTTATTTGAAGTACCTTTTCTTCCAATGACAAGATGAACAACAACGATTACCTGACAAATTACTTTCAAATCACCATCTATATCTACTAGTTCCCTGTGACCAGGAAAAGGTGAAAGACCCAAGTCAGAAATTGTAAGTCTCCCCCTGTCCCTCTCCAAATTTAACAAGGTAAGTTATCTATGTACATGCATACATGGAGACGAGCGACTATTATTTTTTGTGCTGGCTATTCCGGATAGCTCCCATTTCCTTTCTTTATGACTCACTAGGAA
>JAHZNB010003242.1:0-10447 GCA_027744295.1 Callyntrura guangdongensis
GAGTTGTTTTGAGTGTTAACAAAATCGTCAATGCTATTCTGCATGTTGTAACTGTCCCCTGGAGGGAAGTGAGTGAGCACTTGGGTTCCATCAATACCCTCCCACATGAAGTTATGGTTAGGGAATTTGTTTACAATGCTCCAAGACATTTTCTGGGTGAGGAACCGCTTGATACCACAGTGCTAACAAAAATACAAAAAATTGTTTGTATAAAAAACCACAATATATTTAGGTAAATTTAACAGCCATCAACTTACAGAAGCTTTGGCGCCGGCCTTGTCCGCAAAGAAAGTCGAAGCAATCGTGGAAGCGGTCCTGTATAAAATGTGGAATTTTCTTTAAATATTTTTCATAGAAATTTTTTTTAATTAAGGAATCTTTTCTTACGTCTCGTCACCCAATCGAATCAAATTAACCATTTCATTGGCAGCACACATAGCTTGCATTCCAATGTGACTCCCATCTCCCAACTTGTTGGCCGTTTGGTAGAGCATTTCCAGGTCGTTAATCAAATCATACTTGTCTCTGTTGAAGACCGCGATTTCAGCGCGGTCCAGGTTCCAATACCGATTCGGACTGGGAGGATCGATTTCACTTACGCCAGCGCCAAACCTGCGCAGAGAAATCAACTAAATAAAAAAATGTAAGTTTCAATTAGAAATTTTGAAGCAAGTTTAATTGTTGCCTGCTGACATGTGGTTACAAGCCAATTCGATGTAAAGTGTGCCGGGTTGTGTGGTGCCGTTAAAATTCTTGGTCAAAATGTACTCCTCCCTTCCTTGTGGAGAAATTCCTTGAAGGACAGTGCCTGTTGGGCTGTAAATGCAAGACTCTGAACCGGAAGCCCAACGAAGATGTACCTCTTTGCCGCGCCAAGCTGTGGGAATGGTTATCTTAACACGAAACCAATGAGTGGTCCAAGTGGGACCAAAGGAATTGCCCACACTGGCCGGTTTGTACTCGGCAGCAAGGATATCTGAAAAGGAGTACGATTGCCAAGAGCCATGCGGACCGGTGATAGAAAAGACTTCAATAGCTGCAAAATAATCAATGCGTATTTATACTAAGCAGATACTTATAAATTGTAATGTTGCAGTATTAATTTTTTTGTAGATAGTTTGTGTAATATTTTGGATGACGTACAATCCAGTGGTTGGGTGTCGCCGTAGATCTTGCTGGTTAGGTTGATGTTTCTGAAAATGGTTCCGGTGGACAGGGTATTGTTAATTCGGGCCATAGTTGTTTGCCGATTTTTATGAATCGGCACCTTCAACGCTTGCGCCATCTTGACTGGTGTTTTTGTCACCAATAGGGTCTCTTCGGTAAAACTTTTTTGGCGTTTAAGTATTTTTACTGATGATAAATTGTCTTAATGTTTTTTAAATATGACTGATCACGATATATTTCGTTGCTGGTTTAGACACTGATGAAATCCAATACCATACTGGCCGTCAAAGGAAGATTTTGGTTGGTTTATATACTGACGACATATCTCGCATTTCAACATTTTCAATTATTCCAACTATTATGAGGTTCATGTCAACACGTTTATTTTGTTTGTGTACTTTCACGCCACTGCATACTGGACAATCCTCTATGACATGTTTTAGTACTTTTACAAATTTTTTATTACATGGGTTTATTGACAAGATTAACATTGATTCGTTACCATTGAAAGTTACTTACAAGGAGAAACACCATGTGGTATATTGGAAAACCAATCTAAAAATGGATGAAAAGTTCAAAAATTGGAATCCATGTTTTTAGTTATTTAAAAGAAATACGTTAACATGGTCATAGGTGGTATCATTGCATTTATATCATCTGCTGATCAACACAATAACAGTTATTGAATAACCCTGTCTCTCAAGCCCGTTTCCACCAAGGTACTCCTGACGTTGAAGTTTATACGTAAATATGCTGATCTTTACAGCGTATTTACGTGTATGACAATGATTGTGTTCGATTCTGAATACTAATTAATGCTAGTACCCTCAACGGTCTACAATACGTTTCAAAAAGTTAAGAAATGTAATAATTGTTTATTTTTTACTGTCACCGCGATACACTTGTAAGTATACATTTTACCGTATGATTACAAATTCTCTTTTTCATTTCACGACCACGGTGACAGTTAAACTAGCTTGATACGTTAGCAGCTTCCTAGTCTCTGTTTACTAACAAGCAGCTACTTGTTTAAACAGTTGCCTGTTTTTAATTACACTATCGCTTGCCAAAGAAGACAGTTGATTTATACAACCTAAATTTTAATCGTGTGCTAGTAAACAAGTATAAAATATGTAGTTTGTCGTACCATGGTGCTCATTAGTTTGGTCGAAGTGGTCAACACAAAACATGGTTTGTAGTCACAAGTACTAAACTAATAACCCCAGATGTGTAACATGTTTACGTAAACAATTTTTACAGCTTTCATTGCTGCAGCTGTTGTTTGAACAATGATCAAAGCACCCATTAATCTAGTCAGATATATTGGGCAGGTTTATATTTGCCATGTCTATGTGTACACTGTACACACATTTCAGAAACTGGGTTGCACAATATCGGTCACTTGTGATTTCGTATGTAAGGTTATTTGTTGTGATGCCCATGCGTGTAAATGATTAATAAAATAGTACTCACACAACCTTGTCAATAACTGTATTGGATTGTTTGTAAGATTGAATGGGCGTATTACACATGTTTTACAAATATTAGTTTAGTGACTCACTGTAACATAAAATTGGTATTGATAAGACACTATTTAATTATTACGCCACCGTATCAAAAAAAATTGGGACCAACCTCCCACACCCTCTGTTACACTTTTAAACTTTGCATGAATGGATGTAATAACGCTAGTGTAACATTTCAAGAGGGAAACAAATATAACTGTACGAAATGTGTGTCTATAGCCGCATCATCAAGGAACTACTGTTCAGGGGAAGGTGGAACATTTTCCAGTGGACAAAAGGGGAATTTTCCACCAAAATTTAGGTGGACAATGAATTTTTTTNGAACATTTTCCAGTGGACAAAAGGGGAAGTTTCCACCAAAATTTAGGTGGACAATGAATTTTTTTACTCTATATAGATAAACTGTCAACTGGACAATCACTTTCGTCCAGTGGACAAAATGTGGAAATTTCCACTAAATTGCACTGGGCAGTGGAAGTTTTTATTCTTTGTTTATCATATCACCTTTGTGATAGATTTGGTTAGCAGGCCAAAGTAATTTCCCTTTCGGAGAATACTAATAATATTTGAGACACCGTGTAAAAGTGACACGAAGACATCGCGGTTAAATTTATGTTAGCAATATGTTTTTAAATCTGATCAACTATGTTGAGGAAATTATGGATTCATATATTTCACCGGGAATGGCATAGCATTTTAGAACTAGATTCTTTGCCTGTAGCGCAAAGTTTAAAAACATATTCACAGTCGAAATATACGGTCAAAACCGATTTTATTTTGATGGCCATAACATCTTCTCTTATGTTTTAAAAGTAGTTTATCATAAAATTACAAATAACTCGTCCATGCAGACGTAGAAATGGAGATGGAGTTTGCTCTATATTCCAATCTATATTGTTTGTACAGCAGTAGTTAGGAAATTATACTGGGTTACTAGTGACGCCGATGAATTTGATGTTTTATGTACACGAATAGATTTTTCATAAATAATTTAGTCATGTATTATGTAATAGGCATAGATGACAGTGGATTAAGTCTGTTTTCACCTAACCTTATCATATTACTTTTTGTGTGCAATCAAATTTTAATAAAATAAGATTAACAAGACAGTAGTTAGTTTTTTACTAATAATAATGATAATAAATGTGTTTATTCCAACAAATTTTAGGTGACTCCCACTTCTTGTATCAAATGCAAAACCCAGTAATTTTGTGTAGACTGTTACTTCCATAATCGGCACATTAGTTAATTCAAAATAGAGATAAACGTACATTGACCTTAGGATAACATAGGTTGACCTAAATTTGCACATTTAAACAACAGGTGAAAAACAAAAGGGATACTACATTAATGTGATGTTTTCGTCATCTAGTGAAACCAAGTTTTTGGCCATATTTGTAAGCCCAACTTTCTGAATATATTGTAGTTACCAAATTTTAAAGAAAATATCTAATTTATTATTTAGTAGGTTAAACGTAGGCATTTTTTTGTTTTTACAGCCCGATAACAAATTACACATCTCTTCAATTTAAGGTGACTACTTTTAATATTCGTATGCCGTTACCCAGTATGTAAAGTATAACCTCCACGTACTATGATTCGTCGGCTCTGTAACCAATTGCAAAATACAGGAGTGTCACTAGTTTAATAGCTACAGTTATCACGAGCAATGCTATACAAATACTACAAGGTAAAACAATGATTGGAAATATTGTTAAATCTCCTGTTGGTAAAATATATACTCTCATTGGTGTGTAATAAGTTAATAAGTTTCACCGAATTGTGCATTGAATTTTTTTTCAAACAAGTCACGATTGTTTAATCTGTAGATTATCCATGCCATTGCTCATGAGGCGTAAATTGCCTGTATGTCTAACTGACTTTGTTTTGTACTTCATATAACAAAATTTTAAAACTTGCAACTTACGTTGATTGTTTGTTACAAATTATCGTCAGCACATCACTATAATGTGGTACTACAAAGACTCCGTTGTAAATTACAACACAGCTCTAATAAAATTGTTGTATTTCTAAACCCTTCCAATGTAGCTTTATCTTTCACTGTATTTCCATATTAGTTTGTGTGTTCGAGAACATTGTGAATTTAATGCACAACAAATAAAGAAAACACTTTAAGATATTGTCTGGGAAAGTAGAAATCGTAACGCAAAAGGTCTTTGCCTTGAGTATACCATATTGATCGATATTTGTGATATTGACCATACCTATCCACTGGCAAAAACAGAATTTAAACACTCCCAAAAATTCCTTTCCCTTCAAGAGTTATCGTGTTTACGGCGGACGTACGTACGAATGGGGGGAATGTACGAAAATTGGAAATGAAATCTGAGAGAAGGAGACTCTTTCTGATTAGCTAATTGCATGATTGAGAAAATTTGGAGCACCTCTGTATATGTTTCTTAGATTTCTCAATGTACCAAAATTATCCCCTTATCAACTTCTCTATCCAAAAAATCTCTCTTTTTATCTTCATTTCTCTCCTAAATTCCCTCATTTTTTCTCAACCTCCCAATTTTTCTCCAATTGCTCATATCAATTAAAAATTCAAGCATAATGCACAGACACGACTGCACGTATCCTCTCGAATTTCCCATTAAACTCATAACCTGCTACCAAAGCCAGGCCGAGAAGTGCGTTATTGTTGACCTGCGTTGCAACCCGGGCGCTTTCAGAAAGCTTTCACGCCAACTTTCAGGTTTTGAGTACCTTCACAAACCGAGATACAGCTACTTGTATAAATTTGAAATTGAGAGCTTAGGAAAATATTTTTATAACTTGGCCCAAGTTGATGATGTGGCCCTGAAAGCGGCTGCAGTCGATTGTTTACATCGTCAGTTATCCCGGATACTCACGTTATCCGGATTTCATATTGATACCAACTTTAAAAAATCAAATTATTTAACATTATCTGTCACTTTGACCTGAATGTTGGACGTTAAATATTTATAAACATACCAATTTAACACCCAGCGTGATCACGGGATTATAAAGAAAGGGCGCGTGAAGTTTCCCAAATTTGATTTTGGGACACGTTTACTACATTCCATTACTAGTTTGCAAAATGATATTCATACTGATTAAATTCAAAGGGGCAGCTTGGGATTCATGTTATTAATTTATTACTTATTCTGCCATTTATCTAACTTTTTCCCTTTCTACATGAAAGCGTAAGAGAAAAGTGGCAATACAGAAATTAAGATGCTGTAGGGTAAATCGCCTCATTATTCTTTATTTTAATTTTCTAGCTTTATGCGGATTAATCAATATTTGCAATAGTTATAAGACAACATTTTTGATGGATTTTCATGCCAGAATTTTTATTTAGTTTTGATATTTTTTTAGTAGTCGTGTACAAATGTTATTATTGAAGTCCATGTTTTTAAAATAGAAGTCTCTCCAGGGATTATAAGTATGCAATTTTCTATCACAACTCAGCAATTATCTGAAGGTTTTATCCTTGGGCATAAGGAGACCACTCATTTGTTTTTAAGTAGAAAGAACCAGTTGCCCTAATTAAAACGAAGATATTTACAAATATACTAACAGTTTCAATAATCCTATGTGATCATATTTAGATGTGTTATCTTACGTCATTGGGGTGTGATAACCCATCAGAACCTTTTCGTTATTGTCGCAACTTCCAGTTTGAAATTCTTGCCAATTAGCGCAGCGAACCCCTTTAAATCCTACGGTGGTCCGCAGGGACTCTTCGAATAAAGACGGTGCCCGATTGTGGGCGCAGTTTCCTGTGTAACAAAATTTGAAAGGCTATAACATAATTCCTTCTCTGCAAAATGACAAGATGAGATTAAGAAATACCAACGGGGTCACTGCCACATCCAGGTTGAGCTCTTCCGCCGTTAGGATACCAGTCGACAGTGCCCACAGGATCAAAGAATCCGATTATAAACCCGGATGTGTGAAGAACATCCACAAAGTGGGCGTCAGAAGGATCCGTTCGGTTGTCCAAGTGAGCTACGTCAAACAATGGTAATGCTGGATCCAACGCTGGAGTACAAAAAGTATTTAAGGACGCTCGCAATGTCTTCAAAAATGCCGCCATAAATGGTAGGTAAAATTATATCACCAATTTTTATCGAACTACCTGTAATTCTTGTCAACTTTTCATGAAACCCGACTTCCAATTTGACCTGCCACCTGTCCACCAAGTGAAAATCCTATTACGTGAATATCCTCCCGTCTCACAGCTTCTTGTTCAACCAGGAAATCAATTAAATCTGCGGTATGCCGACTAACAAGCTGAGCATTGGCCACGGCCTTATAATATTCAGCGTCCGCAAGAACAGACCAGTCCACCAAGATAATATTTTGGTTGGAGTCGACGAGCATAAGTTCTATGGATGTAAACATTCAATTTGCATCACTAAACTGATGAAAATAAAGCTGGTTACATTATTGGGGTCTTTGGCATAGCTTACCTTTGTATGATTCCCAAGGGAAAGGGTGGTTGATGGCACCCCCAAACCCATGAAGCATAACCTTCAAAGGTTGACCACGCATAAAATGGGAGTTATTTAGAGTAGCCACATCCCCAACAAAAATCTCATCTGGTGTCACCGGATTATTGCTAATTTAAAAGTTCTTCGTTAAATTTCCTTCGAGAGGATATCATCGAAGTTGAATTTCTAGTTACCCGGAGTATAGAACAAAATGAATGTCCTTCACGTCTGCCATCCGAGACGGTTTTGAATTGGGACTAGGATACAGTCTTGCTTCTAATAATGATCCATTGCCGTTGGGATTTGGAAACCAAACTACATCCCTCGAGTTGTGAACGGATTTTCCCGAAATTGCACTAGCAAAAACGCTAAAACAGAGGGCTAATGAGAGAAAATTTAAAGACATGCTGGGTACATTGAAAAGTAGCACTGGGGTCGAAAATATAAACTGAATAACGTTCCAGTTACAGTGGTTGCTTGCACTTTATCTGCTGAGATGTCCAGAAATCGGCATTGAACATAAGGGTATTTTTCGTTTTTATACAATTTAGCTGACAACTTGAATTTGCGTGCGGGTTATATGTGGATAATTACTGCCATAATCATATGCTGTCTTATAAACTGAAACTACTTTGAAGAGAACTGTTTTTGTTCACCCTCCAAAAATATCCCGGTTTAGGGAAATACATACATGCTTTGGGACATCACAATAGATAGTGACGCAATTTACTACACGTACAAATTACGATACGTCTGATAGCATTAATCTGTACAATTTATTGCTCCATAACAGTATAAAATGATAAACCAAGTCAAGTATGTGTTCACAATCGCATATGCACACCAGGTGGGTTTTCTGTCCACTTGTGCAAACAACGTTATTTTTTGCGTACTTTCCAAGCTATTGTCCACGTTTTCAAAGTAAGTCTTTTTGGTCAATTTGATGCCTAACACTTTACGTTTATACGATTTTTTAACTTTAGTAGTGACAAAAATGACGTCAAATAAACTGGAGGGTCATGCCTATATGAATTTCATCAACTTTGTCAAACGAAACTGATAAGACCAGCAAACGTAGATTAATAATTAGATAATTTATTTTGTTTTTCAGCTAAATACACCTGCAGCATAGCATCCCTTGTTATCATGACTGTTTACTAGATATCTAAATTTAATGGTTTTCCCCCTTACAACCACCTTGTAATCTCGATGTTACTGGTCTTGATACAAGATGAATGGAAACTTATATGCTTCTTACACGATAACTTCATAAGGAAAAGGAATTTGAAAGGGGTCCTCATAAAACCAACACCTACAATGCAATTTATTAACTTACGTAAGCGTAGCTAGTAAGTTTCTGAGATCACAATCATGTCTGTCTGTCTGTCGGTCGGTCTGTCTGTGACCACTATAACTTTTGTTCTACTTGGTATTGAATTTCAACCCCACATGTCACTTCTGACCGGATATATGGGGGTCACCAGGTCACATGCATTTTTAACGTATTGTACAGTATCCACGACATTACATTTTACCTATCCTAAGTTTACGTAAGTTACAATTTGAGTTTTACTCTCATCTCGTTATAGATGTAAACCTTATGCGGGTTGGCGATATTTACCTTTTAAAAAACCAAGTGAGATTTTTTTTTATTAAATTAGAGTCCCATGTGAGCCTCCAGTTGCTGGAAGTATACCACGATTTTTAATTTTGTGCAATAGTTATTATTGTTTTTTGACGCCAACTTTAATATAAACGTCCCAAGGTCAAAAGTGGCTTTAATTAGTTCTATAGACTTGTGCATTTTTTGCCGGGTAATGATTTTCTCATCAAAATTTAGTTTATAATATAATTATGCTTTGAACATTGACAGCAAGTGCTTTTATTTAAGTCTATATTCTAACTTGATTAAAAAAAATTGTTAGCCTTGTGCATAAGGCGACTCGTCATTTGTGATTAAAAATAAGGATCCTGTAGTGGTATTTGGTGTGTGGTAGCCCATCAGAACTTTCTCATTAATGTCACAGCTTCCACTACATTGACAGCAAGTGCTTTTATTTAAGTCTATATCCTATCTAACTTGATTAAAAAAATTGTTAGCCTTGTGCATAAGGCGACTCGTCATTTGTGATTAAAAATAAGGATCCTGTAGTGGTATTTGGTGTGTGGTAGCCCATCAGAACTTTCTCATTATTGTTACAGCTTCCACTTTGAAATTCTTGCCAATTGGCGCAGTGCACTCCTTTAAATCCTATGGTGGTCTGCATAGACTCTTTGAAAAAGGCAGGGGCACGACTATGGGCACAACTTCCTGCGGAGAGAAATAATGGAGTGTTGGTTAGATTGACTGATCTTTTTAGTAATAATCATATCAAGTAAAAATTGTACCGGTGAGGTCAACGCCACAACCAGGTTGTACTTTTCCGCCGTTGGGATACCAGTCAACAGTTCCCAGGGGATCAAAGAATCCTAACAAGACTCCTGCGGTGTGTATGACATCCACAAAATGGGCGTCAGAAGGATCCGTGCGGTTATCCAAATGGGCAACGTCAAATAGTGGCAATGCAGGATCAAGAGCTGGAATTCGAAACATTTCCAAGGTCAAGCATAAAGGATACATTTTCTAAATCAATAATAATTTGGTTTTGTCGAAACGCTATTTTTTATTAATTACCGGTAATTCTTGTCAACTTTTCTGCCACTCGACTTCCAATTTGCCCTACAACTTGACCTCCAAGCGAAAACCCGATTACATGAATATCCTCCCGCTTCACTGCTCCTTCATCAACAAGAAAGTCAATTAAGTCCGCGGTAAGCCGACTGACAAGCTGGGCATTGGCCGCGGCTCCAAAGTAGTCCGGTGATTCCGCAAGGAGGGACCAATTTACCATGATTATGTTTTGGTTTGAGTCGACGACCAAAAATTCTATTTATTTAAAGTACTCATTAGTTTTTCTGACAATCAATAAATTGTTGAGTATTTTTGTAAAATCCCACCTTTGTATGTTTGCCAAGGAAAGGGGTCCGTAATATGGCCTCCAAATCCATGTACTAAAACCTTCAATGGTGAACCTCGCATAAAGTGAGAGTTATTTAGGGCAACTACATCCCCCACAAAAAGCTCGTCAGGGGTATCTGGATTATTTCTAAAATTTAAAAATTACGTAATTAAAATTTTTACGATACGTTTTTCTTGTATTAATTGTTTTAATGTATATCTATTTTAATATGTACCCGGAGTAAAGTCCGAAATGAATATCGCTAATATTTGCT
>JAHZNB010003243.1:0-34201 GCA_027744295.1 Callyntrura guangdongensis
ACCAAAGGGACGACCTACATATAGGCTGAAATTCTAGCATTTACTACACATCTTGTAGCAATAAAACTTGGTTGGGAATCACATATATAGTATATATGTAGTAGTTGAAAAAGACGTCAGCTTTTTTTTTATCTAGATTATTGACTGTTGTACGAAATTATAGAGAAAAATTGACACTGATGATTCTTGATTCTTTTGTTGTCTGGACCTCAGACTGGGGAATTGCGCTTTTATTGCGCGAGAAAGTATCTTTCCCTGTAGCACAGCTGGGCTTTAATTTTACGTGTTTTCTCTACTCTCTTTCTCTCTGTCTACTTTTCTTTTTCGTGGCAGTGTTGTTGCGTTTTGTATTCTGTTCTTACGTTGCACGACGAAGAACGGGGTATACTGGGGTTTTCGAGCGGAATATGGAGAGTGAAAGCAAACGAGCATTCTCTCTTTTCTCACTCGGTTACGTGTATTAGGTGACAAAAAAATACTTAAGTAATGCTGAAATATGATCGTCTTTTTGTGTCGGGGATATGTACACTTGCAGTGCAGAGAGTGATGTGAGAATTTTGCTTTTTTTTCGGGTACGTACGTGTGTGTCGTATTTTATGTGGCTTTTAGTGGTACTTTTAACAATATTTTTTTTAATATTATTCCTTGTTTGTCTGTTTGTCGAAATTTTGGATTATTACTTTTTTATAATTTGACGATAAAAGCGGTACTCGTGGTTTTCTACAACCTTTGCAAGACAAGGAAAGTATATACTCAAAAGGCTATGGTATTAGTTTAGAAGTTGTCAAGCTAACATGACTATTTATTTTAGGTCGATTTTTTCTTTAGCATTTTTAACCTAGTGGTTACGATAAAAACTTTTGTCAATAGTTCATTTCATCGTGTTCGAATCTCAGAGAGATTGTAATTGTTTTGTTCAGCGACTGTTTTAAATTGATAGTAGGTAAAAATAGTTGATTTATATCAGGAATGGGGTAATACTGACTGTACAGAAGCCAAACAGTTCCGTATTTTCTTCTCTCGCTACTTGACTCCATCAGGCTATAGGGTGTACGAAAAAAAACGAAACGAGAGGAGGTTCAAACTGATTCTGTGTGACGGATGAAGGGAATTCTCTAGGATTCCAGTAGGTTAACCAAGCCTGACAGAACGCATTTTTCATTCAAGGATTGCGTTAATTGCCAGTGTTGAGCGCTTTCCTCTTTTCCCTCGAACTTCTTTAGAAATTCTGCCGGATAATTAGCACCTTCGAACACCACCACTATTACCACTACTATATACTCTTTCACCAGCAAGAACCTCGCCACTAAACCTTTAACTTTTTTTCTCATGTATACTCACCGCGTGCTGTCCTGAACCCAATTAAAAAGACAAGAACTATACACCATCGTGTATAGTTCGTACAAAGTGTGCAAAATGTACGCATGTTCAGTATGCAGCAATAGCAGTACACGAACAAGCAACAGAAAGAGAAATTAATTGATTTCTCGGGAGACTTGACTTTTTTCTCATATCGCGTATTTATAACGGTGCATACTAACGACTCGTACTCTTTCATCACCGTTTATTTTTTGCATGAATAATCGTCGTCTTTGCATGTTGAAAGTAGACATAAAGGAACGGAAGGTTTCGTAAACACATACACGTAAAGTTGTGAAACTTTTTTCTTTTTCGTTTTCTCCCTCTTCCCTTTCTTCTTCTTTCCCCCCATCACACTTCCGCTCCATATAACAAATTGCCCACCTTTTTTTTACCCACATACACGTATACACGTTATCTCACGACGAGATACTCTTTTTCATCTACCGTTGTTCTTTCTTCTTCTTTTTCATCATCATCAACATCACCGCCTCCTTATCGTCGTGCAACGCTAAATAGCCAAGGTTTTTTTTACTGCTATCGTTTTTTATATGTACCTTTTCATTATTTTAACTTTTTTCCCTGAGCGTTATCTTTCGCCGTGTGACGAGGAGGAAAAAGAGAAAGTGAAAAAGTAGCAAATATGTGTAGAGTCGCTACTACCAGCTGCTGCCACTACTACCACTACAACAACAAATACTGCTACTGATCGCGCCGTTTACTTGATCCCTGACTCTTTTGTCAAAAAGAACAAACGAACATCTGCATTTGACTTTGGCTTAATTGAGCTTTTTGATGTTTTTTTTTGGGGAAATAATAATGTAACTCGTGTGACGGAGTGTGTGTCACTACCAGGTATATCACGAAAGTTTTATTCCGCTTTCTCTCTTGTTTCAGAGGGGGAATGTGGTATTTCTGTATTTCATCCATGCAAAGAAAAGTCTTATATGCACACGTAGTCTTTTGGTTTGGTTACATTTACCGAGTTTTGAAATCGCGTAAAAGCATTATTTTTTGAGACTTTTGGCGTTGAATGAAGGGTGTGCATTCTCGTGGTGGTGAGGTGATGATGAAATGTAACGACGACACGACAGACGACGCTTTTATTCCGTTTTTTTTAAAAAACCAGTTTTATCATGTATCGGGAGGATTACAGAGAAAGAAGAAGTACGTAATTAAAAACTGTGCTCTCACACGGTTTCTGTTACTCTTCTTACGCTTTTTATTGTGATTTCGGTTTCATGTTTCAGTCTCTCTCTTTTCAGCACTAATGCTGTTGCTGCCACTTCTGCTGCTGAGTTGGCAGGATTCTCGGGTGCTGCTTCCTACTACACTGCTGCGTTTTTTTATACATTTCGAGTGCGCTTTTGTGTTTCTCTGAGGAGGAAAACGAGAGAAAGAGCGACATGTATAAATTGGGAGAGGCTTGACAAGGAACAGGCATTAGCTGGATCATCATCATCAACCGTGTGAGTGCGGGTTAAATGGAGGGTACAAAGAGGGATACCACTACTTACACGGGATGATACGGTCATGTCCTCTTTTTTTTTGTAAGAGTAGTAGTAGTAGTAGGGAGAGGAATTGCAGATACACAAAGTTTCACAATTCACAGCGAAAAACGTTAGTTTTTAGGATTATTATTATTATGCAAGCATGCTCGTTTATCAATATAGTATGGAAATGGTAGTTTTATAGTAGTGGGGTGATGTAAGATGGTGTGTGCATATGTCGTAATACTCTTAATTGAAACGTTTCAACTTTAAATGCTTTTCGTGTTCATCTGTGATCGTTTACACGAACATGTTTTTAAAAAATTTGTTAGTCCTGCTAAGTGTAATTTAAGCGATCGGGTTGTATGTAAGCTCAATGAATGTCACTCACACACACTGTCTCATTCACCAACCACGTACAAAAAATTGGTCGATTAGTGACCAGTATAATATGGATCGGTGACAGGTTGATTGGCAGTCGTGAACGTGTATGCCTCTTTATCCTGGTTAATTTTGTTTGGCTTGTATGCGAGGGTGTAGACGAACAAATGGGTAAAATACCTTGGAAACGTCCCTGTCAATTAAGTAAAGAGTAACTACGCGCGAAGGAACAAGTTCTTCTTTGTGTGTGTATGTGCGGACGATGTGTGCCCGTGTGACAACCAAACATGTCATAATACGCGAGGGGGGACTGAGACTACTCGTACGAAAGATAACGTACGGTAAGGATAAACGTGTTTATTACTTTACGACCGACAGATATGCACAACAGTTATTTTTTTTTTGCAAAACACACACACACACTACACACCTGTGTGCAACACTTTTATGTTATTATGGCAATAAATTATTGCCAATAATAAATTATTTTTTTGTTATATATATGTACGTTTGTTAATCTGTCTGGAAGACGTGGTGTCGGTTACTGGTGTTGTTGTTGGAGAAGAGTGTGTTGTGGTATAGTAGAGGTAACGTAGCAAGACACGTGAAGCCTGACACATGCCAGTGTCAATTATGCGCATATATTAGTGATGTTTCTTTTTCTTGGCGTACATCACTCTTTTGGGAACAAGACGAGCTATTTTTTGCTGTTTTTACTGACTGAGAGAGTAGCAGCAGTTCTCTCTTTTCTTGCATAACACGCATACATGACGATGGGGAGTGTTAATCGGATGGAACTTTGCACCTTTTCTTGCACGATTTTTTTTGTGTATATATGGAAAATATGCACTATAATAATAGGGTGATAAAGATTGGAATTTTTTTTGTACTTAAAAATGTCTATAGAGAAAATACACAGATACACATAAGTCGTATTAATAGCGTGTAATTTTAATATCTTTCAGTGGTACGTGACAACCAATTAATTTAGTTGTAGTCGTGTGCATAGTAAAACTGGATACTACAATCTCGTGTTACTTACCTTAATCACACGAAAGTGTTCAGACTTGAGATTATCGGGTATCTCAGTAGCGGGTCCAGCTTCAGCCCCCGGTCTTCCCGGTCCTCCACCAGCAGCGCCACCAGGTCCCCCCTTTCCTCCAGCTCCTGCAGGTCCCCCGTCATCAGGTCTCTCCTTGGCAGACCTGATGCCGTCAAGCACTCCTTTGAACGTAAACTTCTTCATAATAATGTCTGACGGGCGTGTGGTTCTTCACGACGTGACGTGTCGTTATTAATACAAGTTCTCGTTGTTGTCGTCGTGGCTAACAACAAGTGAGGGGAGGGACGAGGTAAGTGGATATCTCTAGAAACTATTTCGTCACACACACGCACGCCCGCACACACACAAAACTGAACCGTGCAATTTTATTGTCTCTCCATATTGTGTCAACCTCACAGCTGTTAATTTGCACTTTAATTATCTCTCGGGGTATTTTTTTTTTTTGAAAAAAAAATCGTCACAACAACAACAGCGGTTCAGTCAGCAGTCAGTTAACAAAGTGTCCAACACAATTTTAAAAAAAAACTTGGCCAATTTATTTATTTTCTTTCAAGGGAGCTTGTTACAAATTAAACTACTAGTTTTAATTGCCGCGAGATTGTAGTTGAACAAATATCTCGACCACCTGTCCAGATCACAAAAAAGAACACGATTATACGCCTTTTATTTAAAACGTAGTTTCGATATTGGAGTACACAGCTGTGACATTGCTGAGATTTTCTAAACCTCAATCTAAACTTACTCATACCACAGCAACAACCAAAAAAAAAACTTGTGGCGTAAAAGTATATATAGAGTGTAGACGGATGGATTGGATGGAAGCTCTTCTTCTACCAAACAACTACTCAGCTGTTGGGGTCTCTCCTTTTTTTGCTAGCTAGTTGTGTTGTAAATGCACATACACAACACACGACGAGAAATTTTTTTTTATCATCATGATCATCATCAACGTCATCGTTGTTACGTCGGAGTCGGAGAGACGTAGTATATAAGTAGTAGCAAGAGTATTTCAAGTTTGCTGTGCTTCCTACACTAAATAATATGCAATGCGGACAAAAAAAATATGATGAATACGACAAAACTTTTTTCATAGATTTTTTAAGGAGTTTATTTTGTGTGTGCTCGCACAAACTTTTCTTTTTCTCCTGACACAAAGTTCATTCATAGGAAAGAAATTTTATTATTTTTTGAAATGTGCCGACTCATGAGTAATTTATTTGAGCTTGTCATGTGTGTGCGAGGAGGATGTTATGATTTTCTACCTGGGCATACTATTACCAAAAGACGAACTATACTGGGAAAAAAGAAATTTTTATTTAAGCTCATGATAAATTGATGAGGTGAATCGAACTCACCGAGAGATATACCATCTTCTCGTGTGAATCTATAATATTATATGGGCTGGGGAGAGAGCACACGTGTGTGTATATAATTACGCGTCATGAAATATTAATACTGCCGCAGATGTCACGTTCAACAGTTTTTCTTCTTCTTTCTCTCTCATGTAATAACTACACTGCGTTATATGCTTTCCTCATCTTACTTTTTTTTCTTTTTTTTTAAAGCCATGCGGTTTCTGAAGCGGTTGGAGAGACAGGGAAATTTTGATATCTCGGGTACACAGAATCATTAAGGTGGGTTGAGGAAGAAAAAAATTGGAAAAAACGAAGAAGAAAATTACGACGGTAAAATATGATATGTGGTAGCGGTGGAGTTCTCTGTCATTATTATTATTTTTTCGTCAGTCTATAGTATAGTTGTACTAATGGGTGTTGCGAAATTAATCTCTCCCGTTCTCATTCTCTCAGAGCGAGTATATGAAATACGGAGTACTACTCTACGGTGGTGTTTCTCTATCGCTCCCTTAATTAAATATTAATCACTTTCGTAATCAAAAAATGGCTTGTTCCTTTTCGATGATAGCGGAGCTGCTGCTTCTACTCTAGCTGCACGCATCAAAATCAATAATAAAGTGTTTAAATTATCTATCTTGTGGCTGTAGTACGTGTAGTAGTAATCATAACATCAAGTTTTTATACGTATCGATCCTTCTCCTTTTTTGTCATTGTCATTTTATTTCAGCATCTCTTTCTCGCTGACCGTTTTGTTCGGAGGAATGAACACGGTGATGTTATGTGCGAATATTCAATAATAATGTGGGGAAAAAAGAGCTTTTTTATAGGTTACTGCAGCAGTATTCAGAGAGAGAGAGACTTGATCAACAGTTCGTTTTTTTCTCTCTATCGTAGTATACAAGAGTCTATAGGGCTCGTGTTCGGGATAACAGCTAATTTTCGGGTTTGTTGTAGTGTGGGTTTTTTTGGGGGTTTTTTACCTTTGATTTGGTTCTAGATGAAGTTTGAGTCTGTTTGTGAACGTTTGCGGTTGATGAGAGGGTAAATCCAATTTGTCGCTATATACTGTTGTGATGCGGGGGGAGGAAGATTCAATTTTGTCTAAATTATATTTTTGTTTCCACATCCACGCTTTTGTTTACCTTTTTTCTGGACTCTTCTCCTCTGCTTACATTTAACGTGTGTTTCCTTTTGGGAAAGATAGCTTGTTGCGTTGCCATGATAATAATCATGATTATTTAAACATTGGTTAATAATGTGTTCGCTCCGTACTTGTATTATATTTTTTTACTGTTGTATGCATGCATAGTTTATAAATCGCCGCGTTGTTGTATTGTAGTCGAAGCGGCAGGCTAGTACTACTACAAAAGTTCTTTCAATGCGCGCGGATGTATAGCGGAAAAGTTTCTCGTCGTACTACGCTCTTTTGTGTTGCCCAACTATTTTTTTAAGCGTTTCATTGACTCGTTATTTACTATTTAATTTTGCATGAAACTGTATGAAATTATAATTACGCTACCAAATAAAAAAGAGAAAATCTGGAATAGAAAGAGAAAACCCGTACCGTTTTTTTTTTTGTTCTTTTGCGTCCGTCCACCAATCCAGATCACCTTGTGTCGTGTACAGAGAGAAGAGAGAGAGTCAGAGAAACGAAAATGCTGCAGCAGCAATATGCTCCCCGTCGTCGGTTTTCTTTACTGCAGCAGCGAAAGAAAATAGACGAGGAAGAAAGTAAAGAAGAAGAACACACACACACAGAGGAAAAAAATATAAGAACGGGAGCAGGAGGACCACGAGGCACACCTCGTAAAATGCGGGTGCGATATTATGATGCAACGGTAAATGCACTCGGTTTTTTTTCTGTCGCGGTATATATCTGTATAGTATATCCAAACACAACACACGAGTTTTCAATTCAATTTTTTTTTTCGGATTCTTTCTCACTAATTATTATTATGTGTTTATAAAAAGTTTTCAACGCACTTCCGAGTTCACGGTTTGTTTTGTTGCCGTTTTACAATGTTATTTTTCTTATTTTGGTTAGAGTGCCAAGAAACACACTCCAGAGACAAGGAGAAAGAGTAAATGGGAATATTTTTTTTTGTCGGAGAGAGAAGAAAAATACTTGTTTCTTGGAGTAGCTTGTTTGTCAAATGAGTTGGAGATATAATAGAACGAGAAAGTTTCGTATTTTTTCTCTCTCTCTCTTTCTCTCGTTCTTGTCTTTTGACTGTTGAATCCACTGGGGAAGAAAGAGAATGAGGGAGAGAGGATGCACGACAGAAGAAAAAAAACTATTCTCTCCTGTCTGTCAATAAGAATAAATGATGTCAGGTTGTAAGTTACTCTTGTTTCGTGTTACCGTACGACGACGACACGTTATAATTTTTCTTTTCCACTTCACTAGATAGATCATGTTTAATGGGTCTTCTTCTTTTCGTATAATATATACTTTTACCTTTTTTTTCGTTTGTGTGTGTGTGTTTTTTTTTATCTGGTTTTGTGTGCAGCGTAAATTCAACGCGGCTTTGTGTGTCGTTGTCGTCGTACCTTTTGCTGTTTGATTTTTTTTCTCCCTCTCTTACTGCTTTCTCGTTATGCAGTAACGAGAGAGAGAGAGCGAGAGTGTGTGTATAACGAGCACAGAGTAACGAGAGAGAGTGAAAATACCGATGTGAATCGGACGAGGTAGATGGATCGAGTGAATTACCGTGTTCTAGAGTGGAGGCTGCTTTAAAAGACAGGAAACGGGACTTTGGGAAAACATTATAATATTTTCTATGCTTGCCATTTTATACTTGCCGTGTATACGCGTTCGGACTTTGTGTGTGTGAGAGACAGAGCGAGAGAGAAAGTCAAAGACTGCTGCTACTGCAGTTTACGGGTGAACGTGGTAGTAGTAGTGGGGATAATATGTCGTCGTGTATTATACATATTTTGTGTGTGTGTATGTGTGTGTTTGTGTATGGATGGTCCTTTTCTGGGTTTGGTATGTTGGAAGGTTATTTTCTCTCAGTACTAAGCTGCTTTTTATGTGCTGCTTCTTCTCGGGTAGTAACGTGTGTGCACGTAATGTTAGCGAGGTTTGCTGGAGTTTTTATTTTATAGGGACGTTTCTTTGGGAGTAGATTTCAGAGAGAACGGCGGACCCGTTGGTACTCTAGTAGGAATTGTATTTTGAAATAATTTCTTGGTAGTTTCATGACCTCACCTAACCTTGCTTGTTAACCAGTGTTTTATAGAATTTTTTAGAAGAGATGTTGAGGTGTGGTCAGATATCGCATGCTTATATAAATGTTGTCATCTTGGAAAAATAAATTTGAATTCGATAATAAATAATTTTATAATTCGGTCATTCAATTAGTACGTTACGAAGAAATTGATAGTTTTCACCATGCAGCTGTTGCTCAACTATATATATTTGGAAACCACTGCGCTTCTTTATTTAACTTTAAATCTGATTACTCTATTATCATATTCACGAACGATTCGCCTTTAATACTCTAATTACAACTACCTATAATTAATGATTTTTCCCTAGACTCGAGATAAAATCACACAAATTTAAACCGCTACATATTTAATTTGTATTGCTCAAAATATTCTTGATCTAATGGTGTTAAATCCGTTTTAAAAAAATGATTGAGCGACGTATAAAAAATTTTTTCCGTTGAGCAACGCTGTTTGTGGTAATTTTATGCCTCGCGATACTTGTGTGTCTGTGAAAACGCAGTGAAAGCGAGGAAGCATCGCATCTCTCTCGTTTTTCTCTCTCTGTACATCACGACGACGACGACGGAACTATATTATCGCAACATGCACCGTGTTCTTTATTTCTGCCCATGTGTTGAGTAAAAGGTTTTAGAGCTTTCTCTCGTGTTTCTCTCTCGCGGATGTTATTGTCATATGGAAAAGTTTGCTCAATAACGTAAAGCAACTCGAGTATTTCACCCATCATGATGGGCACATATTATAACGGTACTATAATATACATGTATATATGGGGAAGCAGAACGGCAACCGTATCCTTATGCACACGTACACACACACACACATATCACGGTTGGTACAAACACTGACGCAGTTTTTGGGTGCGGGTATCGTGAGCGCTTGCCCGGGCTTTTACTTTACATTCGTAATAAACCCGAGTGTATGTTCGACGGGGTCGGGTGTATACATATATGGAATCTATCTATTTATCTCCTTCTTTTCTGGGGTTATACACTTATGTACATGCATGTACACACACAAAGAGTTGATTTCCCTATAATAAAACTCTTTTTTTTTAAACGGTACAAATATATACAGTTTGGGTAACATACACGATACAAAATACTCGTCGTAAAAGAACGTACATATATATTGTCAATAAAACAATAAACGTAAATTTTAATGCGTTTTTTTCTCTCTCGTGTTACTAGCCTCATATGTAAAGACCAAAAATGATTCTTTTCATACATGATACGGTTTTTTCTCTCTCTTTACGTTTTACACACAATTCTGGTTAACAAGCAGAGTTCGTATATGAGTGTATTTACGATTTTAAGCAATGTTGTGTAACGAGGTAAAATTACGATTTCTTTTGTTTCTTCTTTTTTTGAGATCGTCATTATTACTGTTATAAACTTGTTGATGAGGTTCGCTCAGGTCGATGATCAGTTTTTTTTCTTCTTTGAGTTGGAATGGATGCTGCGTTATATACTCTAGATATATACACTATTTGAACACGGCTGCAGGAAACACTATAGCTCTACGGTCGTTACGTATGTTGTGAAAATAGAGAAAACGCTCTTTTCTCTCTCTCTCTCGCTTACATGCAGCATACTTAGTTACACAACGCAGCTATTATTGGTAGTTTGTACTACTTTACAAAAATTTTGTATCGAAATATATATATTTTTTTTAACCCATTATTTTGGGTTTGTTAAATACCCTCATTCATATGATTAGGGATATTTAAAATATATACTTTTGGTTTATTTAACAATCCAGCGGAAATGGGTGATTTTTTGTAAAAAAAAAAATAACAATCTTTTTTCTCTCTGGATTTTCCTGATTCTGGGTTATTAATTTTGTAGGGATAGGTCATTTAATGAAAAACCCGACTGCGTTAATGGGATAATATACTTTATCGTTAATGTTATGGCTTATTACAGGAGATGCTATATATAGAGCGATATATTTCTAACACTTTATTAATTATCATTGAGTTTTACGGGGGTTTTAACGCGTTAACCGTATTTGACATTTTTTTGGGGGGGATTTTGGTGTTTTTCTCTCGAGTGAACTTGCATGTCATAATAATAATAATAAGTTTTCCGGTATGCATGTTTGGTGGGAGGGTGAGTTTTTTTGCACATTATATACAGTTTGGCTTTTGCTGTTTCTTCCTTTCGTCATTTTGCTGATTTGTCTCGTTCGTTTTTTTTGTGTGCTACGGTGGTGTTGGAGAGAGACTCGTGTTAGAGGAATTTTCGGTTCTCTCTGCTCTTTATTTCTTTTTCTCTCTTGCTTGCAGGAAATGTTATAGAGTATACTGCAGTAGTGGCGGTGGTTGTTGTACGAATTTTTTCTTTCTCTTCTTCTGTTTTTCTTTGGTGGTAGTGGAACAGGCACGAGTAGGCACGTACAATTATGTGTGTTGGTGCACGGCGGAAGCGTCAGGGAACGAGAGAGAGAGAGAGAGAGGAAGATGTGGTGACGGACAGGAAAACAGAGAGGTTTTTTTTTTGGACGGACATTTATGACATGGGGATTCCGGACCACTAAACACCACGACTAAAAAAAGAGGGAAGGTTTGGGAACAAAAAAATAACCTACTCGTTATTGCGAAAACTGAGAATTTTTTTAAATGAATTTTTTAAACGTTAATTATCGTTCTGAGAAATTTTGCATTTCATTGGGTGTTAATGGAGTATTGGGGATTTTTTTTCTCGGGTACGTAGTAGTAGTAGGGGATAATTGAAGGTAGAGAGAGTACTACATAACCAATTTATTTCTTTTGTACACACGATTTATTTGAGTTTCTTGTTAGCGTGCATGTAGTACAGAAAAAAACAATGAACACGAAACGTGCAAATATCGTTTATTTCTCCTTTTCTTCGGACTGCTTGCGTGTTTCGTTTTTTAGTTATTTTTTAATGCTGTCGAAGAAAGTTGGGTCTGTCTTTCTCTTGCTCGTTTTCTCTCGTAGGGATTCATCGTCGGGTTCAGGTGTGAAGGAGCGAGCATGCAGTGGTGCCGGTGCCGTTTGCTTGCTTTTGCTCTGGTTTCTATTTTCATTTTTTTTATTTGCGTGCGTGTCAGATTAATACTCTCGAGGTTTTTTAGGGGGATTAAATTTTTTTTGTTGTTTCTTACATGTATTGATGATTTTTTTGCAGAAAAGGGCAGATGGAAAATGCGTTTTTGCAATACTTATTATTACTGTTTTTTTGAAATTGATTAACGATTACGCGTAATAATAATTGAGTCACCGTAGTAACAACCAATTATGTAATGAATGAAATGAGTATTGTTTTCTTATAGTTTTATTTACCACGTTATATAAAACTCTTCTTGCTTACATTCGATTATGAGTATTTATTTTAAATTATTAAGTGATGTGTAATATAAGAACACGTAAATACACGGCAGTAACAATAACAACACAAATAAACGCACGCACTCGCGCGTTCACACAAACACACTCACATATATATATATTCACGTTGCTTGCGCTTCATTTGCGCTTCAAGTTTTTTTTATAATACTACGCACCATAACACTTTCCAAATTTTTATAAACGTTCTCTGTCTGTCTGGTCGTACCTCTCTTCCCGTTCCATCAACATCAACGCTATCATCATCATAATTATTTTTAACACCATCATCATCATCATCGTCAAAACTCATCATAAATCGTTGGAAAAAAACCGAGCCGATCGTGCAAAAAAGGAAAACGAAAAATAAAATAAAACAGCAGCAACACTCGATGATGTTCTACTCAGGTACATGTTCGTTTTCTTCAACGTCTTCTTCTTCTTCGGGTAATCTCCCGCCAGATGCCAAGGTGTTCCAGATTTGGTGTTCCTGTTCCGTCAGACGACTGTTATGTTGCGGCGTTGTTTCCAAGTCTGGGTGCTGCTGCTGTTGTTGGTCGTGGAGGTTCGACGTAGTAATAATCCCGTATGGGTCGTGGTGGTGGAGGTGATTGGTATTCTGGTGTTGTTGATGATGAAGCAACGTTGTTGTGGAAGTGTGCTCATGGTGCTGGTGGGGGGGATTATTGTTAGATGGTTGATGCTGGGGTGGTGGTGGCGGAGTCGAGGTGCTGCTGCTTGTAGTGGTGGCGTTCACGTTGCTGAGCGTTACAATCGTGTTGGTACAGTTTCTCGTTGAGTTGGTGAACTGTAGTGCGGATTTTACTTTTTGCCAGGTTTCTGTCGCGTTGCGGGTGCTGTTTTGACGATAAAGAAAAATAATAACATGAGAAAATGATGGGAAAATATCGAATAGGACGTAGACACAATAGAGTTAGTCAAGCAAACAAATACGTGGAGATTGGTTCGGATTTAGTGGGTTCCTGTTTGGGAAGATTGTGAGTTTTTGGAGGGAATAACATAATAAGATGATCGGCGGAGAATAAGAAAAGTATATATAAGCGTGTGTGTACAATAATATCATACTAGCGCATTTGAAATCAGTCAGGTATGAAGATGATGATGAGCACCACATCATCACAAACCTGTTATCAACAGAGTCCAGTATCCTCCAGAGAACGTCTCCTATTTTCTCTTCCAGTTGCGGGGCTCTCTCCTGAATCCTCAAACACGACTCGAGAAACCCATTCAAAGTCATTGAAACGACCTCGAATCGCTCGTTAATCGACCTGCTCATCTCTGTCATTCTTCTGCCTAGTGACGTCGACATTTGCTCCACGCTTGACAGTGCCTCTACTACCATCGCTATATACATAGTCGTAAACAATAAACATGTATATACACAATTTTTCATGTCTCGGGTGTGGATAGCTCGGTTTGTGGGGTATCGTGAAATTTTATACAAAAAATATTCGACTCACACATGACTTCTCCAGACGAAGATCCTGGTTTCTCGTTGTTGTTGCTTAAGCTCACCTGGCTGACTATTGGGATGAGTGCCATGAATCCGTCTTGAATTTCCCTCCTCGTCATGTTACTCATCGTGAACGTGTCTTTCACTATCGCTTCTAGGTCCAGTGAACGTTTCACCAACTCGTCGAACATGTTCGACACTTTTGTCGAGATCAGGTGGGTAGAGTTTTGATGTGGGACCATACTCGTTGATGGGGGTTGCTGATGGGTCGTGTGCGGGTATATACTGCTCCCACTACTGTACACGTAAGGTCTGGCGTAAGGTTGCTGGTCGGGCTGGTGGAGAGTTGACGTACGGCGAGGGTACGTCTGATGATGGTGTTGTTGATGATGATGGGGAACAGCAGCGGATGCGTGTGGGGGCTCGTGGTAGTAATTTGGGTTATACTGCAACGAGGAGGTCAGATTTTGAACTAGCGATTCTAACCTGGTCGCGCACATGGATGAGTGGGATCTTGACTGGGTTGTCGAGTCGTTGATTCTAGACGCTGTTGACGATATCGTTACGTTCATCTGTTGAAGCGTAGTAGATGGAATTTAATCGTGAAGACACAATAATTTTATATTACCTATGTTTATTTTTTTTAAATACCTCGTTGACCGAGTTGGTGACGCGATCGGTGAGTTTCTCCTGACTGATAACGACCGAGTTGAAGGAAGTGGGATCTTGACTGGGTTGTCGAGTCGTTGATTCTAGACGCTGTTGACGATATCGTTACGTTCATCTGTTGAAGCGTAGTAGATGAAATTTAATCGTGAAGACACAATAATTTTATATTACCTATATATTTTTTTTTTAATACCTCGTTGACCGAGTTGGTGACGCGATCGGTGAGTTTCTCCTGACTGATAACGACCGAGTTGAAGGACTGGCTGAGGAACTCATTGTGTCGCCTGTTGTCGCGCTGTATCATGTTGAATTTGGTGTCTAGTTTGGAGTCGATCGTACTCACGAGACTGTCGAACCTGTTCTCCATGTTTTTCCATTTTCTTGAGAGCTGCTCCTCGATCAGGTTCAGTTGGTTGCTCCACAGGTCGAGTCTCTGCCGGGTTGTCTGCATGCTCTGCAAAAAAAACACAATCAATTTTTTATTGTCAAAGATTCTAAACTCGATTGTGTTTTTAAAAATTATTATCAGGTGTACCGTCTCGATGCTGTCGAATCGTAAATGCCCTGTTGACTGTACTCTCCCAACCCTGGAATCCAAGTGATCCATTCTGAACATTAGCTGATCGAGTTTGCTCCCGATTCTGAGCAGTTGAGTGTCCAAGTTTCTGTACACTGAATCGGTGGTGTAGTGGAGACTTGAAGATGCACCATTACCACCTATGACACTATTACTACTACCGCGTTCTCCCGCGAACGTATCATGATGAGGGGAAACGCGTTCGTTAATCCCGACACTGGCACTGGCTTGATTAATTACCGCTAAAAGTGTTATAAAGGGAATGATCATCAGTGCGCACGACATGATATACTATTCCGTGTGATTAATTATTCCGCTTTTTGGTGTGATGATGATGAGCAGTAGTATTACCCCAGCACATGCGCGTATTATACTCGGACGACGGTTCATAATCTACTAAGTACGAAATGAAACGGGAAAAAATAGATTCTCTTTTCTCGGGGTTACGTATATACATATATTTTTATTATTATTTGACGTGTTTTTGTAAAAATGTTGCAATTCTGCAGACACACACACACACACATGAACGATATATTATTATTATACGAGCGCACACACGAATGAATGCATAGATGATACGAACGACTTAGCACGACGAGTTTTTTTTTTATTTGTATTCAGTTGTTGTAGTAGATGTAAGTTGCTCCTGCTTACTACTCTTCCAGACGACAAGAAAGAGAGATTGAGAGTTTTCACTCTCTAAAGATGATGGTGATGCTGATGAACAAGATTTAATGATAATCTTTGCATGCTGCTTAATAGGACACTGATCCGTTTGTGGATAGGATAGGGACGTTTTAGAACATTGCGTAATTAAACCAGGAAGCATGCGTTTTTTTTACTTTCGTACTAAGGTTTTTTTCTTCTGTATATGCTTGTTCTCTCTCTTTCTGACAAGGAGAAGATGAAACAAAAATTGTTGTAACGATACAAGTAGTACAGAAGTTGTAGAGTTCATCATCATCGTACTCACGTATACGTGTACGTTTTTGACATCTGCAGGCCAGATGTGCATTTCCTGTCTCGTGCTGATGATGATGCTTGCTAACTGTTATTCGGTTCTTCAGTGTTTTTTTTTTTCTTTTTTCTTTTGTGGATTCATGAACAGAGGATTTTTTTTGTCGTGTCTGTGTCTGCTTGTATCGTTTGTGTACGTTACTATTTGGGCACCCGTCCAGAGAATAAACTTTTTACATTTTTTTTGTCGTGTGCTCACTCAAGAACATCACTTTTACTTTTTTCTTGAATAATTTTTAACTACGACGTGTGCCGATCTTTTGGGTATATATGTATTGTGTATGTTTATGTGCATAATAAAAACGAACGCTCAGATTCTTCTTTTTTTTTAATAATATCGTGTTCTTTTAATATTTTTTTCCCTGCATTAATTAAACTACAAACAGATAATTAATAAAATTCAGACTTGGATAAAATGGTGTGTAATAAAACAGTTATGTTTTTTTTTCTTTCTTTTTTATAATAATAATTATCTTCGCAATACAATTAAAATCTTAAAATGGCGTGTTCACACACGTGTTCATATATGTCTATCATATAACAATTTTTTTATATTTATTATTATGCTTTTACACGCGTTTTCTTGTCAGACGGGAGAGTGTGTCGCGGTGATGGAGAAAGGGGGGAGGTTAGGACAATATATGTGTGTGGTCGTGGGTATACTTATACAGGTTATATAACGTTTTTACGCAGCAGGATTAAATTGTAGCGATAATAATAGGGAGAGAGAAATAATTTTTTAAAAAAAAACACGTGTTACTTTGGTTGGATGGGAGAAGAGGAGGGGGATTATCAGGGTTTTATTAAAATTACAATCGTTACTGCACCGTGGTGAAGACTGTTTTTAATATAATATATGTTTAAAAAAAAGGAGGAAATTTTTTACTAGCGTGTTTGTGTGTGTATGTGTACGTGTCGAACCTATAATAAAATTGTTTTTTTTTAAAAAAAAAAACAAATACAATGTTTAAGCAATAAATGTATATAATATATTATATATATATATATCCCGTTGTTGATGATGAATGATGATGACGTATTAGTAATATCCTTCCGGGTTATATATATATACATGTATATCTTCGTCTCTCCAGGAAGGGGGGAGGAAGTTTTTTTTAAAACATATATGTATATATATTTAGCGTAGTTGTAAGGTAGAGTGATTTTCACGACAGCAGATCTATGATAAACACCTCTGCGTGAACATACAGCGTTTTTTGTTTAAAAAAATCACTTGATATATATTTTTTTATTAATTTAATAATACATTTATTGTGTTTTTAAAAAATGCTACGTCAGATTACCTTGTAGTGGATTACTGATAATCGAGTTACTAGGCGACCCGCTACTTATGTTATTAGGGGATGATGATGATAAGTTTACTAGCGAAGAAGCGGTTGTTGTTGATGTAGTAGATCCCGTTGTTCCTAAAAGATCAGGCGATAATATATTATTACTACTACTACTAGTCGTTGTTGTTGCTGTTGTGGAAACAACATCTGCAGTCCCTTGCTGCTGACTAAAGTTTAAGAGGTCCACTACAGACGCGTTGTCCATCATCAGTAACGGACCTTGATCAACGTTATTATGTGCTTGTTGCTGCTGTTGCGGCGACGACGAGTCAAATAATATTGAGGAGGACGGGGCTCCACCTAGTTGTTGTTGCTGTTGCGAAGGTATTGAGGAGGAAGAGGATCCAACTATTCCTGATGTCGAGTTGTTATCGAGTAGTATGTCGTCGTTGTTCAACAGCGTCGTCGTCATGTCATTGTTGTTATTCAAGTTGTTGTTGTTCATCGTGTTCGTCACTGATGACTGCGTCAGCGATTCTTGAAGGATGCTGTAAATCACAGGATTTAAGGTTACAGTTTTTTTTTCGGTTTTGTGGGATTATTTTAACGTTTGTAGTTTAATATATCTTACATGTTATCTTTATGCCCGTTCAAATCGTTCTGCACTAGCTCCGATGGGGAAGCGTTGTTCGAGTTGCTGTTTATAACCCTATTTATATTATAATATTCATTATAAGGTTTACAGTCTTAAAAAACTTTTTTTTTTCAAGTTATTTATCATCGGATAATTTAACCAACTTGGCCTGCTGTTGCTGCTGCTGTTGTTCAGCCTCCTTCTTTCTAGTCCTGCTCATGATCGCTTCTACTCGTCGTTTCCGCTCCAACCTCTCCGCTTCTTCCTTTCTCAGTCTCTCTTCCATTTCAAGTCTAATCCGTTCCGCCTCCTTCGCCGCAGCACGCTCCTGGCGCTCCTTCTCCTGCCGAGCTTCCACCTCCTCTTCCTTTCGCTTCTTCTCATCCTCCTGACGCCTTTGCTCCTCCTCAATCGCCTTGCGCAGACGCTCTTCCTCGAGACGTCTTGCTTCTACCGCTATGCGCTCAGCTTCCTCCTCCTCTAATCTCTGGCGTTCAAACTCTAGACGTTCCAGCTAAACACAACAATAAACACGGGGTTTATTAATTGAGCAACCTTGATTTTTATATGTTAAAAATAAACAGTCAATAAATACACACATACCTCAGCAATCCTGGCAGCTTCCCTCTCTACTGCCTCCCTAGCCAATCTCCTTTTCTCTGCTAAAGCGGCTTTAGCTTCTTCCTCGGTCATGATTTTGGGGTTTTGTGTTTTCCCACCGTCAACCTCGCTCATTCCTTCCTCCTTCGCGTTCTCGGCTACTGGAGGAACTGGACTACTCGCTTGTTTATTCACAGAGTCAATAAGTTGCTCTCCAGTGACTGTAGATTCGTGCATGTTAGCGTTCGTGGGTTCCGGAGTCACGTTCGTCATAAACGGATTGCTCCACTCCTGATTTGAGTCGTCGATCGTGACGTTGGTAGATGCGGACTCTCGTCCAGACTTGTCCAACGCGTCGCTGACGGTGTTGGCAGCGCTGTCAGCTCCGGGAGACGGGGCAAAGGGCTCTGGAGTCTTACTGGAATATGTGTTAAAGTCTTCAGAGCCAGACGCGAAGGCGGACTCGATGCTTTCGAAATTCTCGATATTCTTATCCGTTTTATTATTCGCTGTAATAATTTCATCGTACACCTGAGTAGCAGGTGCGTTGTTAATATCGGTGGATACCGCAGCGGACTCCAACGAGTTAGCACTCTCGGATGGGAGAGTGGTCTTGTTGTTGTTGTCAGGTTCTGGTCCAGCCTTCTGCGTTTTCTCTTTATTGTTACTATTAATATTATTATTGTTATTATTACTCGATGAAGATCCGTTGGACACGCTCGGACTAATTTTCTTCTTGATCGGGCGTTTAATAGTGTTAGTCTCGAACATAGACTGAGCCATAGGACTTGGTGAAGTCTTGCCCGAAGACTTTCCGGAAGTAGAATTAGTAGTAGTTGCTTGGGAAGAACTGGTAGCGGGACGTCTGAGTTCACTAGACGCCTTCCTGCTCACTGCTGACTTGACAGAAGACGGTGTCTCAGACCGCCGCGAAGAAACTGGAGTGTTATCTTTGGTTCCGACCACAGTGCTGTCGTTACTCACATGATCACTAGACACGCCAGTGACATGGACACTTGCAGGGCGTGCTTTCCGCACGTACGAATTCCTAGGACGAATCTGCACTTGGGAGTGTGTAGATGACGTCATTATGGAACTGCTCATCGAGGATGGGGGTCGGGATGCGTCAACTGAACGGATTCCTATGTACACACACACACACGTAACACACACACATGGTTAGTAAGAAACACACACATCACTCGTGACAACAATAGTTCATGTGATTATAAACCCCTCCCCCAATATAAATAGTATATAAATATGTGTATATATATATTTTGAGACCCAAATATATATGTATAAATACCCCAACACCATGGTTTGTTACAAATTACGATACTTCTACGATATACACATCACCACCACGTCATGGTAAAACACCGCACCGACGAGAGAGATTACAACAAGAGAGATTCTAAAGCGTTATATATATGATGTATATATAATAATTAAATATATATATATATCGTGTATATGTGTGTGGGTTGGTTGTTGTGTTGGAAGAAGAAGAAGAGGTAGAAGGAGGAGCACAGCACGTGTGTGACGAGGAAATAATATAAAAAAATACAATATAACAATAACAACATTGTAACTTTGATAACACGACGACTGTAAAAAAAAGTGTGTGCAAATATAAATATTGTAGCCAAGACAGCAGACAACAGTTTAGAAGAGTTTAAAAAAAATAATACAAAAATAAATATATTATTATGTATTCCCGTAGAAGAAAGAGAATATACAAAACAAGATTAAATCTTCTTTTCTTTTTAGAAAAATAAAAATTGGGTATATTGATGAATGATTCCCCCGTTAAAAAACTCACCCGACGCGTCCTTTTTAGTGGCAAGTGCCTGTCTTAAAATTTCAGTTCTCGTCAATTTCAACCCTGCAGATTGTAGATGCGTCGTACTTTTTGAACGCGAAGGTCTTTGTGGTGAGTGGTGGAGATTAGATGAACCATGATGCTGATGATACTGTGTCAAACTCCCACCTGGGGATCGTGACCTATCCAATCGTGTCATAGAACTGTATACTCTACCTGAACCTCGAGATGTGGACCGGGACATCACTGTGTAGTCGTCACGCTTTATTGGGATCGTTGGGGTTAGGTCCGTCTTACGTCGGCCACAAAATACTCGCGTTGGGGTGTCCATTACAGATTCGTCTGGAATTTTTATAATTTTACTTATTATTATATTTTTTAGCTATATATAAAATTATTATATCAGCTGTTCTTGTCAGTACTAGAAATACAAACAAAACTCAAGTGACGTTAATTAAATAATTTCATTAAAAAAATATATATATTTTCACTTCAGTCCAACTTGGAAATGAATAAAACTAAATATATTTAATAACCACCACGAAACAGAAAATAAATGTGAAAACTTCAACAATAATAAATAATGACACGCATGCGGGGCAACAAAAATGAATGAAAAATAATAATAAAAATTTGACTAAAATCCCCACACTACCACTAACACCAACACACAGAACACAGGGAGAGGAATTTTAAAACAAAATAACGGTGTGTGTGCTTTTCTTTTTTTAAAAAAAAACAGAAATCGTGTTTACTTTTACGTCTGTTAGATGATCGTTTCTCAACACAGCCACTACTGTTGTTGTGCACCAAAGGATTGTCTGGGGTCGTTCTGTGCTGATTCCACTCGTACATACTGGTACTCATACGTACCTCTTCTAACAACAGTTACAACATCTTGTTAGGTGTTTCTTTATTTCTTTCTTTTTTTTATTTTAGAAATTCTGTTAAAATTAATTTTATTTTCACGTTGTTTCGTTTCTAGATCTCTATCTGATCGTTCGAGTGTGAATGTTAACGAGTTGGTGTAACACATGTGTATATTAAAATTAAAAAGTAGAGAGGAGAGAGATTTATTGTGTGTGTATAAAGTATCGTGTAAATGTGAACTCACTTTGTTGAAGATGCAGATCGTGTGCGGAGCTAGCCCTCATGCCAGGTTCCTTCGTAACGTTCAGGTTGTACTGGGACTTCCAGAGGAACCCGTCCACATGATTGTCTAGGAGTCGAGGGGTACAAGACCCGAACGCGTACGTTGGTTTGTTCGTTGCTTTAGTTCCACTACCGACAAACGAGTTGCTCATCAGGTTCGTTTTTTTAGTCTCCCACTTGGCCTGCAGCGTTACTCGCCTCTCCTCTTCCAACATTCTACGACGCTCTTCCGCTTGTCTTCTCCTCTCGTCATCCTTACGGCCAAGATCCTCAAAGTGTTTTCTGCGCTTCGAGTCCTGCTCTTCGCGGAGGCGGGCTGCTGCCAAGGCCTTAATACACAAATTTTTAACACATCATCATCATCATCATCACCCGCACATTGTGATATTTAGAACACATCATCATCACCATAGCAAAACACAGTTTACACACACACAACACAAACCTGTTCTTTAAGTTCCTCAAGTTTCTTGATCCTCTCCGAGTTTTGTCGTTCTTTTAACAGGATAACGCGTTCATGTCGATCCCTGTTTGACCTAGCGGAGCCAGGCCGGTTATCACCACCACTACCACCTCCTCCTCCCTGATTACCACTCTCAGTAACAAGACCCCCAACAACACTCCTGTTATCAGCAGGTAGATTCTGTATCGGCTGGTCACTCATCCCATCGTTTTTAACGCCTGTGAATAAAAGAATAAGAAAGAAAAATATAGTATCCCTCCACTGTACCGTAACGATCTCTCTTTTTAAAACACGATCAGAAGACGAAAAAAAAAATTTCCAATATATAATGATGATCAGTAGTATTGCAAACGCATGTGTACATGTTTCCACACACGAGTAGTCACGACTAAAAAACACAAAGAATTTTCAAAATATATGTAAGTATAATAATGATGATCAGTAGTATTGCAAACGCATGTGTACATGTTTCCACACACGAGTAGTCACGACTAAAAAACACAAAGAATTTTTCAAAATATATGTAAGTATATATAAATTGAATATAAAAAAAAGTACCAAAATAGCAAGGTAAATTCTCGCTGGGTAGTGAGCTCACAAGCATTGATCGAAGTTGCTCGATCTTTGCGTGATACGACTGCATACGAGACATTATACTTTTTTTTTCAGGTGATTATTTTAAGTGCACTATATTTTGTGTGTATGCATGTATAAAGTGCTTTTCAAAGTTCACACGGATAAAGAGAGATAAGAAGAACAGATTAAAACTGTGATTATTATTGGTTTAAGGGGGTGACTTGCGAATTATTTGTTGTTTTTTTTTCAGCGTAAGTATATATTTGTCGCGATTACGATTTTCAAAGGCACGTCATTTTTTTCTGATATTTAAATCGTATATTATATGCGTGTGTAGTTGAGCAAACAAGAAGCGTAGTTAGATTGGAGTGTGTGTATGTTAAATTTAAATAATGAGTATATTATCAGCTGCTGACATTTATATCGTATGGTGTACGCACATTATTATCAACACACATACGTTCACGTTCACACACACACACAAAATTTACTGAAGACTTATAACAAAAATGCTGATGATTAGAGACTACTTCATTTTTCCTGTAATTAAACGAACGCACGTAGTCGTCAGACGTCGGTTATGATCTGATCCGATCATGTCGTGGTGTTGTTACTCTTTTTGATAATACTATTATTATTGATGTTATTAGTCACTACGTACGAGGGATATTATTTCGATACATTTATACATCATGAGACAGTCCTCTGCGACTCGTGTGTCTAGTTAAAGTTTGTTTATGCACATATATATATTCGGTCGAGTCAAGAAAAATCTACAAAATAACTTTTTATTAATATCATGGGTGTCCATGTACTGAAGAAGTAGTGGTCCGTCGTTGTCGTAGCCGCAGTAGTAACGTATTAGTGGATAGTCGGTCGCCGGAGAATCGAGTAAATACATGGGTTCTCTCTCTCTCTCTCCCTCACTGGCGACTTATTAAATTGGAGTGCAGTGTGTGTGTGTATATACGTGTATGCGTTATAATAACAATAATAATAAAAAAGTTGTATATATGGTATAGTGGTGGTGTGGTGCGGCGGTGTCGTGGTTCGTTATGATGATGGTTTGATATTTACTACTCTAGGGTTGTACGTTATATTTGGTTATATTATGTGCCTCTCGGTCGACTACTTTTTTTTTTTTGCTGCTCTGCTCTCCTGGTGCTGCTGGATTATTGTTTTATTGTTATTCCACTGCACCTGCATATGTTATGTGTGGTAGTTAGTATTTTTTTTTGTACAAATCACGACAACAAGCACGACGACGGGTTACTTCACTCTACGTATGCTTCACACACAGGTAACACGAGAAACTGTTGAGAGAGAGAGAGAGGAAAGAGAGGGTTGAGAGAGTTCTTTTTTATTATTACGTCGGAATGTGTCTGGGAATTTTTTTTTTGGGGGAAAACGTGTGTACACGGGTGTACGGATATTTGGATGATGACGATCACCACGAGAAAAAAAAATTAGAGAGAGAATTTGACCATTGTGTTTCGTAAGTGCGGAATGCAATTATATACGATATAATGTGAGCGGAGAGAGAGAGAGAAACCAAAGGTGTACTGCGAAACGGGGAAATATGTATGAGAGAGTTTATCATATCGAGTGCGCAGGTTACAATAATATTATTATTGTTGCTCTCTCAACCTATCCCATCGTGTTTTTGATTGTTGTTTAACAATCGTGAACAGACACACACACACATACACACCCAAAAAATAGTTGGATGGTTTGGTTAGTTGGTAGTACTAAAAAATTACATATTATATATCTTCTTTGTGCACATATGAATGGGTAGTGCACGTATGCGTGGTGTGTGCTTTTCAGGTGGATTATTGCCAATATATCATCATCGCCAGGTAGAATAATATAGGGTGCGATCGTTTTCTCTCTCTCTCTCTCTCATATCTACAGAAGAGGAGGGATTGGATACAATCGTAGTTGGTATATTTTTTTAAATTTATTTTTGCGGCGTGTGTCTGTTTGTGTGTGGGGGGGGAGAGGGAATATTATTAGGTTTGGATTTAATTGCAAATTGGTGTATTGTTTTATATGGGTGCGACAAGGGGAGGGGGTTGTTGGTATTTAAAATAAACGTTACGTACTTTCAGGATTTCGAAAAATTTATAAATGTTTTGTGGCACAAGTCATCATATCGTTGTAAAAAATAATATGCTTTTGTTTGATGCATCTCTTGTGCATTTTGTGCATGTTTGTGCTCAACTGCAATATACCGGCGGCCGACCTAAAAAAAACTGGAAGAGAACCAGGCTGACATGCATTTCTGTTCGTACGTGTGTGTGTGGGTGGGTGTTATTTACACCACTCAATTCTCTCATGTGTGTGTGTGGGGCTTGTTTATATTCCGTTTTATTTTTGCAAATATAGGGTGGGTTTTTTTTCGTGCTCTACACTACTACTATATTTACAGTATTTTTATTTGAGTACTTGTGTAGTGTAGAGTACCGCTGTTTTTTTTCTGGAGTAATATATCTAAGGTTGTTGGCATTTTTTTTTAATCCAGAGGGGTTCGTACATTAGTGGGCTTAATATAACTTTGGTAGTTTATATACGACTGCAATTCTTTTTGGGAAAGTTTTTTTTTTGAAGTTTGCAAATTATTATTATAACGTCGAGTTTTTTTTATGTCAGTCATGTTTTTTTTTGAACGGGAGAGGATTTATCGTGTAACGTTTGTGCTTTTTTTTTCGCGAGGTAACCGTGTGTGTTATACTGGCGCCTTTCTGTCGGTTGCGTGTGCCGGGGAGGTTTTTTTTACACTGCTACTGCACTTAGCAGTGTATTTAACAAAAAGATATATTTATATCTGTTTTGTTGAGGACGCTACCGATTTTCGGACAGAATGGCGAAATATTTGGGTACAATATCGTACATATTCGTGACAAGGTTGGCTACCCCGTGACTATGCGTCATTATCATATTATCATGCACTTATTGTTAAATGTCCCATTCCAGGAGGGAATTATCCCCCGTCCTCCCTGTTCCTTAGCCCATGTTGGCTACCTTACGGGTTATATCTTCAACGAATTAAACATGTTTCAAAAGTTACTGTCGTTGCAAACGTAAATTAAGAAACATATACGACGCAAAAAATGCATTAATTTATTTTACACACATTTGCAAGGTTTGCTTTAAAAACCTGTATGCAGTGTGTATTTTTGAAAAAAGTAGAAGGGCTTGTCAATTGCCAGTTTGTCAGGACGAGTTGCCAAATTCATCATTTGATTTTATTCTTGATTTTTGCTTGCTTGCGCCGATTAACTTGTGCACGTCACACACACACGATGTCTTTCACTCACGTTTGCTTATTGGTTATTTTATTGCTTGTCTAATAGACGTTATAAAAGGAGGCTCGTTCTCATAATTGATTCATTCGGATTTATTATTAGGATTAATTTTTTTTTGTGTGCCGTTTTTTTATTTTTTATGTTGTCGTGGTGATGATGATAGTTAGTGATGAGTTGTCGTGCCACATCGTTTAAATTGCGCTTTTTTAATCGCTGTGTACGCATTGCCAAAGTACAATGTAACAACGGCTTTATTTTTTAGTTAAGGGTACTTTACTTTTTTTTTGGCAGCTAATAGTAAGTTTCAGATTTTATTGCTAAGTGCATTTACTGGTAGTAGTGATCATGATAATGCACATAAATAGATGATGCTCGTGTTAGGTCGTTGTTACAGATCGCTTACAAATTCGCGCGTGTGTGTGTGTGTGTGGTGAAGGGGTAAAACGCTATTTTCCTCTCAAAATTAAAATCTTATTTTACAACGGGAGAGTGGATTAGCACACCAACCAAACAATTTATCTTTGTGAGTTATTGGGATTTTGTGCCTTTACACACGTCAGCGTATAAATTTACCCAAATGATGTTTTTTATATAGAAAATCGATATTTTGTGATCACGTGTGTGTACACAATAACAAGTCGCGGCAGTAGTAATTTTATTTTTCTAACAAGAAAATTACGATTATTTTGTTGTAATTTTTACGTACGTACGTATATGGTCACTCCAGCAGCGGGAGTTTGTGTGTGTATACACGGGAGCAATAAACATCACCAAAAAAATATATACGTTTATTTATGTTCTTTGTGCTTTAACAAACACGCGTACGCTCCTTTTGATGCTGTGCAAAAAAAAAATTGCATGAATCAGCGAATATTTTTTTTTTGGTGTGACACATACGTACACAAACAGGTAGCGATATAAAAACGGGACAGCGACAGCAACTACCTATATAGAATGATGATGATGACCACCAGTGCTATAATTTAGTCAGTAGTAGTCGGCATAAATCTATTTTGCGCTCATACATGACTTTTACTCATCATCATCGTGATTATCGAGTAGGTATGTGTGTACACGCGTAGGCGTGTTATTGTACTATTGTGTTAAAGAATCGTGGTGGTGGTGGACAGCCAAAAATGTACACGATACTTTTTTCTTCTTCTTCTTCTTCTTAAAAAACAATTAAGTAGTATAGTCATGATTATTGGGTAGTAATATGTAATATGTTTTTTCCCCTTGGTTGTAATTTTGGTTGTAATTATTATTATGTGTCGTTACTCCCACGTGTGTGGTCAGTGATTTTTACACAGGTGTGTTTATTGCTTATTTTGCTGATCTTTTTTTTTGGGAGCGCGAGCGCACCTACGCTGGTTTTTTAAAAACTCGTCATCGTGTGATGATGTGACTAATAATATTTATCATGGGTTAAAAAAATTCAGGTATATTCATCTGGATAAAAAGTATACGTGTTGTAGGTCACGTATTGCGACTTGTCAAAGAATGATCATAAAATCGTAGCTAAAGGTTTTTTTTTGTCTCTCTCTAAAATTCGCTGACTCGAGAGAATTTCAAAGTGACATTGTTGGAAAAATGCGTTGACATGTGTGTTGGAGTTGGAGCGCATAACCAAGCCAACCATATATACCGTGTTACCATATGTGCATAATACACCAAATAAAAAATATCACGGCGTTTTATAGTTTTGGCTACCTTCCAGAAATAAAAGATTCTTACTTTTCCTTCAAATTCTTTTTCAACATTTTTTTTTGTACACGATTAATATCTCGGAATACCTTCGATTTGAATTTGTATTTCCGGTGCTATTTTGTCGTGGAAGATAGATTTGATTTGTTTCATTATTTTAGCGGAAAAAACGGAGATTGTGATTGAACACTACATGTATTTTTAGTAATAATGCGCATACTACTTTAAATCATCGTGTGTTCCAGAAACAAATATATATAATGTCCGATTTTTTTTTACTCAAGGGCAGGTGTAGCCCCAAGGCTTTTTGTGCTACTGATGATGTGATATAGTGATGATGAGTCTCTGTCGGTAGTAGTTTGTCTAATAGTGAGTCAAAGATATGCATACACAAAAAATATATAATCGCATCCCGCGTCCAGTCCTCTTTTTTTTCTAGTCGTGCAATTTGGAATAATAAATATGTATGTGTATTTTGTCGATGACTACTGATGGGTTACATACACGGGTACGAAGTGGTCAAATTATTATTTAGACGTGGTGCTGGGATGACGAATTTTTGTGGGTGCAGAAGAGAGAAACATATTGCGATAGTACAGAAGAAATGGCAAAAAAAATTGGGTTTAAACTAAACCGACACTTACTGACTGACAATGAGAGTGGTGGTGTTATGTGAGTTAAGTTTTTGTTGAGACTCGCTATCATCATCAGTTCAGTGGAATATCATATGTACTTATAGAGTAGACACAGGAGTACGTAACGTAGCACGTCAGCAGGATTACTACTACTAATATTAAACTTTTGTTTAGTAATTTTTGTACTCGATTTTTTTTAGTGTATCTGCAAGTAGTGTGGACGTGATTTTTATGTGAAAATATATACACACATGTTGTAATTTTTTTTTTTTTTTTTTTTTGAGGGTTTGTTTGGTAGGTTTGTAGTGAGTTGGTGTGGTTGTTGGTGGGTTATATACTTAACGACTCACTTACTACTGTACGGCGATTAAAAACAATTAATTATTATGCGTTAGTTTGATGCTAGTTAGAACGAAAGGGACAACGAACGATGATGATGGGGAGATATGGGAGAGAGAGAGAGGTTATTTCACTGCGAATTATTATTATGTTAAGCAATATAATGTGGTGTGCTGTGATTGATATTACGATTGGTATGATATGAAATGCATTTATATTGCGTTGTGCTGTTTGGTCTTTTCTTTGTCGTGTTTTTTATCATAGCGGTGGTGGTGTGGTGATGATGAGATGGGATGATAACATGACTGTTGACTGACGAGTCAAATGACCAACTAGAAACGACAATGAATTGCACTCAACTAACTCGACTTACTACATTAAAGTGCAAATTTTTTTTAGAGAGAGAAAAAAAATCTATATAACCTGTTGAGCAAGCGAATCATTACGTTTTTTATGCATAATATATGCTTCCTTGTTTTATACATGTTTCTCTTACAAACGTAGAAAGTTCCGTTGCCAGTGAAAGTGACACGAGTGCCGCAGAAGGAGGAGCCTGTGTCGACGCGGCTTGAGACTGTACCGTTCCGATGGCTCCTTTTGTTATTACTGTTAAAACTGGATGAGGAGGTTCCTCCAGGCCAGGATAACGCCGCCAAGTCATCTTGGACTAGACGGTTATCCTTGTGCAGGAGGACTGACGGGAGGAGGATTAACTGGTCCATTATTTTGTTTTATTTTTTTTTTCTGATTTTATTTTTATCATCCACCCACGAACGATGATGATAATTAATTTTTTTTTAATATTTTTTTTAATCAACTTTTCATGTTTGTTTCTTCACTGATCTAGCACACTGACGTTTTTTTTGTGGTCTTGCTTTAATATATGAGTTATGTCGTGAATGGGTGGGTGTTTCCACACGATGATAATAAACACACACACGCACACTCTTTCTGGACTTTGCGTCTAGTCTCTTTCTCTACGTCTCTATTATTCTTGTTTGTTGTGCAGTACTACTGAGTGGGGATGATGAGTGATGATCATCATCATGATAATATGATCGTCTAAAGTATGCGTATATGCCCAAAACTTCTTGGTTTCAAAACTTAACTATCACGACGGTGCTACTAGTACTAGTACCACACGGGAAGTATCGATTGTCCATGATGGTGACGTACGTACGTGTTTAGGTATCAAGTATGCGATACCTGCAAAAAAAAATATTTCTTTTTCCTCTCTAACCAACTCACTCACACATACACAACAACAGCAGAGACGGGAAAAGAGAGGAATTTAACCTTTTGTGTTTCTAATCTGTTCACATTTATACTCAGCGTATGAGAATTTCATGATGGTCACACAGTCCTAATTACATTTCTGAATAGTAATTATTAGCGTCCCAAAAACTAATTAACGGTGATACTGTCGTTGGACACGCGATAAAATACATATATACTAATATTATCTCGTCGTTGTTGTCTCTACACCAGAATCGTACTTGACAATTCTTCTTTTCAACTCTACACACAAATACGTATGATCTCTCGACAAAATCTTTTTTTTCTTTTGCTATCTATATCTTTTCAGTCACAGTCAGAAGCAGCAGCAGCAGCAGCAGCCGAGAATTGTATCGTGTGTATGTGTAAGTTTGATGTGTGCACTAACGTTACTATCGAGTTACTGAAGTGTGGAGTATCACATAAACGGTTTTGCTGCTTTTTTTTGGCAGGCAGAGGCAGCAGGACTTACTTAAGAGAGACCGAACCAAACATATATTGTAGTGAAGGCATGTGTTGTTGTATATATCAGCATATTATTATTATTATTATCGTCGTTTTATAGGATTATTTTTCGTGTATGCATGTAGTAACTTGTTATGTACTACGTGGACTTGTAGTACTTTGTAATAGTTGCAATGCTTTCAACACAAGTAGTAGGAAAACCAAAAAAGAGTTTTGTTTTGTAGTAGTATCACAAAATGTACTATTATTATCATAGATGTTGCTATTGTAACGCTGCTCCTGCTTCTCATCCATTGTAAGATGCTTTTTTCGTGGACGCGATAAATGATAATATACTTTCGTGTGTCCGCGTTCGAGCTTCTTGTGTTCGTTTCCTTCATATATATATACTTTATATCGTGTGTATGTATGTGTAAAAGCCTTTAAAAGCTTTTAGTATCGTTATTATTATTATTAAAATTATTACGATGATGAGTGGTTTTTGGTTGTTCGCCGTCGTCAATGATGATAATGGTACAGAAGCAAGTAGTCGTCGTCGTCGTGTTACACATACTTCTGCATCAGGCCTTTCTTCTGCTCATTATTATTGTCAGCAGTAGTACTATCATATGCACGACGTTTTGTACTTATTATTGTCATATTCAACTATTCGACGAGGAAAAATTATATTTTAAAGATGCACTTATTGTTATGCATTTCTGTCTCTCTGCTGTGTGTGTGTTGTTGTGTGGAAGAGATTTCTATTGACATCACCGTCATCACCGCATTTTTGTTCATTGTTGTACATAGTAACCTGTTTTGAATTTTGCCAGGTGTTACTTTCTGTGCAATTTTTATATAATCAATAATATCTGGCGGAAATTAGTGCTTTCAACAATATCAGACGTAATCTTTTTTTTTTTTTCATGCGCCGTCGATGAAATATTATTTACATTTTATGCGCGTTTTTGATTTAATGGCGTTAATCGATACAAACACGATTTGTGATCGCGTTGCGTTATTGTCTGTTACGTTATTGTTACATACATATAAAATCGAGTATTATTATTATATTTTTGATTTTTATGCGTTGTTAGGTTCATACTTTCGTTGTACTTATCTTTTCTTGAGTAGTAATTAGTCACGCTCTAATACGTTTATGTTGCTGCATCGATTGGTTTATAAAGGGAGGTTGTTTTTTTTTATATTGCCTACGAGTACACGCGGTTTTTATTTCAGCATTTTTTTTTATTTAAAAAGGGGGTTTGTGGTTTTAACATTTCGTTAGATTTTTTAAGTACGCCTTTTTTGCACATTATTTGCGCGTGTGTGGAAAAGTATTCATACAAAAATATAGGCAACAATAGAGTCATTTTGGCATGTGTGGTTTCGAGTTTGTTTGCTCGTGTGCACAGATCGAGTCTCCATCTATGGGAGTGTGGAGGCAGTGAGTGAGGAGTGAAAAGGGGAGGTGATCTCAACCGTTTGACGCCAGAGGACGTAACACGTTATTATTGTGAAGGGAAGTTTTCGTACTCTTTTTGTCTTTCATTATTTCGGGGAATTTTTAGGTTGTTGCAGTTTTGTGTGTTGGTGGTGGTTGTATGGTATGGTTGGTGGAGGAGTTGTGTAAGACTCATTCAGACTTTTTTTTAACGACGCACGTATACGTACAAGAGTTCTTTCTTGTCATGGTGATTCATCCGTACAAGTAAGTACGTACGGATATTTGAAGGGATGCAAGAGGAAGTTTAGATAACGGGGAAACAGTTATTTTAATTTTGAGTTAAAAATGCTACAAGAAAACCCCCCAAAAAAAACGATCCTATAATGACCGTTTATGATTCCTCCGGTTTGACTCGTCGCTGATTCTCTTTAATTTTGGCAATATAATTAAATTAATAAGTAGTGTTAAAACAATAGCTCGTAAAAAAGAGGAATAAAACACTTTTTTTATCATTACCATTGTCGTAATCCAAGTTATTATTGTCAAAGTCGACGTCAACCAGGGTTGCTGTCGTCGTCGATGTAGTAATAGTTGCCGTGTCTCCGTTACTATCGTTATTGTTGTTATCGTCGAACAGCCTCATTTTTGTAATTTGTTTTAAAGTCTTTCAACGAATTAAATTTTGCACAAAATCACGACGGTGATTATTACTGCTAATTCATGTTACACACACTACTGCACCGTCACTAGATTTCTTTTTTATTATTTCCCGTAATTTCTGTTTGTAAATATTTGCGAATAAAATAATACTTTTATTATTAGGGTTTAACCAGTATCCTTGATCGGGAGAAGATTTTTTTTTTTTGTAGTACTAACTAACTGCGAACGACTTCTACTGCAACAGCAGTAGGAGTACACGATTTGGAGAAGAAAACAAAATAAAAAAAATATTGTATTATAAAAAGAGCACACACGAAGAGACGACGGGGAGGAGGATAAAAAAAAAGAAGAAGAAAATAGAGAAAGATGTGTACACGACGACGACACGAGAGTATGTAGCAGCGAGAGAAAGAACCTTGTTCTTAATGCACAGACTCTCTCTCTAATACTCTTTCTCCAGAGATATTTTGCTGCTGGTTCTGCTCCTCCTGTTTAGTGAAAGTAATATAAAACGCGTTTTGTGTTACTACGAATATATATATNCTCTCTCTCTAATACTCTTTCTCCAGAGATATTTTGCTGCTGGTTCTGCTCCTCCTGTTTAGTGAAAGTAATATAAAACGCGTTTTGTGTTACTACGAATATATATATATATTGTACTTTCTTGTTACTCGTTAGCGCAAATCTTGGTCGTCGTGAATAGTACGCCGCCGATGGTCATGTCGTATGAGTGTGTGTTGGAATCCAGAGAATCCAGTACAAAAAAAAAATAATAATAATAAAAATACTCGGAACGGTTCTCACTCACTGTTTGGTTCTACCACACTGCTACTACTACTTCTGCCGTTTTACAAAACCGACAACAACGATGTTAACGTTAAACTAACCGTGAGCACGAGAGAACGCAACTAAAAATGATCAAGTTTTAAACGTGAACGTAATATAACGTATTGTTATTCTAATCATTTCATTTTGGTAGCAGCAGCGTATAGATAGATAGTGGTGGTTCGCTGGTATTTCGTGTTATTATTATTATTATTATTATTGGTGCAGCAGCCAGCCTCAGCTGCATCGTCGTCGCTTGCATGCATTTATGCTTGCTTGCTTGCAGTATAACAGTAGGATCAGCAACAAAACGTCAAGGTGGAGTGCATCGTGTACTATTATATCGAAAGAAGCACTTATTATTAAAAGCATATAAGATCATGTCTGAATTTTTTTTGTTTTGTTTAAAAAAAACACATTCTTATTTCACAGTAGCGGCGAAACTACCAGAGATATACGAAAAGGGTTTGAAAAGTATATTAAAACATGAATGAGTTTCACTTGCATGCTTTCACATGAAAAAATAACTTAATACTTTGCTCTTCGCCACGACGAGTAGTATATAGTTTTATGCTGTTCGCAGTATATTAAAGTTTTTAAGTACGTCGGTAGTTATATTATTATTATTATTAGTGGGGTGTAGAACGAATCAGTGAACCAGATCGCGTTAACGAGCATTTTACGCGTTAAACAGTGACCCTTTTATTATCATCCTTCCAATTTATTTTATTTTACCTTTTTTTATAAAAAAAGGGTGCTTTATTGTCGACGAGAGATTAAAATTTTATGAGAAAGTTTTTTAATTTTTTTTTTCTTGTTTGCTTGCGCCGCTTCTTTATGTGTTTCTAATAAAGAGAGCAGCGGTTTTTAGGTACTTTTTTTTATTCTTGCGTGGGCGTCGACGCTTTTTTTAAATATATGTATCGATTTTTTCTCTCTCGTTTGATTGTATTTATTAATTTTTTCATAAATGAAAAATGAATTTTATTTCATTTCTACTTTCGAGATTTCATTTATATTATTGTGAGTTATGTAAATAATTTTTAATACTTTA
>JAHZNB010003244.1:0-14451 GCA_027744295.1 Callyntrura guangdongensis
GTAGTGTGTATAATAGTTAAGGTACTAACAACAGGCTACAAAAGTTTGCGTAAAATCATTTTTAAAGTAAACGCATGCGGCGCACTCTTGTGGTACATTCTATAAATGACAGGCTTAGAAAAGCATGCTAGACTAACCAACGTTCACCAACAATTGCTTGGCTGGGGAAATAGATATATGTATGAAGTTATAACTTCACGCTTATAAGTTACACATAAAATAAATTATGAGGTGGTAAAGCTTCTCCAGCTTATAAATAGTCATGTAACTATTACATCATGTTTTTATGTCCATGGAGAAAGTTGTTGATTACTGGACAACGGTGGTTATATCATTGTAGCAGCTTGTCGTGAATTGCCTGTACAATGTACAACCAATCCGGCTTATCACGATGCCCCATGTATTGTTTTTACTTTACCATGGGCTTTTGTAATTAATTTTGCGGGCCAAGTTGCATTCCAACTTACAATTAGCTCAGTCCGAATATTTACCGGAATCATGAGTGGAAAAAGTTTGCAACAATTCTAAACTTTCTTAACAGATAATTTTTTTCCCTTGTCTACCTCTCCACCGTTACCAACTTGCGTATTATATACGTATGACTCGTGACACTTTTTGGGTGCATATCGTGCAGTATAGTGGATTTCCGAAAAATTCATAATCATGTATTCATTAGTGAAAATATGTTTACCATTAACAATCGTGTAACCAACAACAATGAGATCAATTATTGACTGTTCAGAGACAGGATACGCAGCTTTACTTAAAAATTCGTTGGCACAACTATGCCGATATACTGGTATTTCAGTCTTTACATTTTTTGCAAAGTTTGCCTAAGGGTTTGTTTTGTGTACGGTGTACATTAATAGTTCTTATTCCCTACAAACTTATAGCTACTTCTGTATTTAAAGCTAGGATTGTGAGCCGTGTATTAGGTAGTTACTAATTGTTAATGCATCTAATTAAGGGTTTAACACTAAATAAAACTCATGTAACTCGTTTGTAACGCAAACATGTATTTCACCAATTAGCAATTTTTTGAGATCGGAAAATGGAAAAGGAGCAGGATTTGCTGGCTTCGTCATCACATAATCCTGGACCTGATACTATCACACTGTTGTACTTGTTAATTCCGCCTTTTACCAATGCCCCTGTTACCAGCTTCTTTCAACACTACAGGACCTAGTGAGAGTTTTTTTTTTAAAAAAAGGTGAGCACTGGAGGGCAACTAGCATTATCTCCGGGCTTCCCGTGAGTTGATATGTCTAACATGTATATATAGCTACATATTATTAAGATGGGCAACCACCAGTTTTTCATCAAGACTGTGAGAGATAGTGCGTCTCCTTGGAAATATTCCAGGGAAAGCAAATTAAAGAAAATTCAAGGAGAAGAACAATCGGAAAATCCCACAATTTATTATTGGTAAATCGAAGAACGTCAGCTAGGAGAAAGATTTATTTTCCTAGATGTTCCAATAAACGAGGAAAATCATTACCGATTCGGCTGACAATCCTATTTTCTTGAAGCAGGAGGAGGTTTTCAAGTTTTATGAACTGAAAGTGTGAAGAGCTTTGCAAACTCTGGCCGGAGAAAACAACGAACTACGAGCAAAGGCGATCATGTCTGCTGTTTAGGTAGTTATTTGTATTGTGTAGCGCCGCGTCGCGTTTTCTTCATCGTGTGCTCGGAACATGTATATAGTCAATTCAAAGTTCCAGAAGATTTGCTAAAGAGCCTACGGAAATGGCGCTTCTTTCAGCATTTTTTCTCTATAACACAGAAACAATGAGAAAGCCTTTTCCAGTTTCATTGATCAACACCATTCCGCGTTTGCTTCTAAATTTATAGAATTAACAGATTGAAATTGAGTATTAGCATGCTTGTGTTTCACATTTTATTATGGTGCTCCCGCTGGATAAGGAGCCGTGGCAGGGTTCCTGTGTACAAAATATAAAATCTGAAACTTTATACTGACGCGCGCCTGGGGATTACATTCTCGCTTCTCGTATGTTTCAACAGCTTTACACGGACATATTTTTTTCATCTCGTCTTTGCAGCGTAATGTTACCTAATTTGATCGGTGGTGGTACTGTTAAACGATGCATGATGCGTGCTTGTACAGACTTCCTTTTTTGCTGGTTTCGTTGCTTGTGTAGGGCGAATTAAGCGAACAGAACAACTACACACAGAAAAAAAGATCCGAGTCTTATTATGACGATATGCTTTCTCTCAAGAATAAGTATGTTTCCTTCCTACTTGAATTATTTAGATGTAAACTCAGGAAAATAAAAGTGGCTCCCAGATGTCATCATCACCACCGCCATCATCATCAGCATCGCATCTACTATGTATGTACTCCTGACGAGTGGAGAAATTTTTTAGCTGGAGAGAAAGAGATGCACATGTGTTTGAAGCCTTATCTAGCAGCTAATCTAATGCCAGTTGTAAAGTCGAGGTGGAATTGCTAGACTACAAAAAAACCAAAACACTGACATTCGTCAACAATAACCCTGTGAGTAGAGCCATTCCTTATTCTTGTCAATGAAGTGAGTCAAAATTATGTACGCGTTTGTGACCAACCAAACTTCAAACCTACTCTTCATGGAGGGTTGGAAACAGTTAGACTGAGTGAGATAGAAAAAACAGAGACAGAGAGAAAAGGAGAAGAGGATGAGTATACTTTTTTGTCCAGGGTGATTTCCTATACAACCAGCCTCCCTGTCTATGCCTTTCTTCTTCCTTTTGTACCAAAGTGAGTATATTATAATATCTATGTATTTTGTATTTTATGTATGAATGCTCGAATGAACGTCGCTGTGTTTGCTCGCTTGTATGCTCCCTCTTTCTCTCTTTCGCATGTTCTTTCTGTTTGTCTCTCTCCCTACTTTCCTCTTCAAGGGACGTGAAAGAGGCGGAGCTGAATTCAATGTCTATTTCTCCCTTAACGAGCTTCTGCTACTGACGTCGAGAGTTATTGCGTGCGATTCATTCCTTTGTTTTCATATTATTATAAGACCAGAGACTTTTAACGATTTCCATAAATCATCACACAGTGCATTATTTTGCCCAACAAAAATTCTTTCCACAATTACCTCCATTCTATTATTCTTAGGTCTTCTTACAAGCCCGAAAGAGAGTTAAAGAGAGAAACCGTTTTTTGTGTACTTGCTTACCATTGCACTTCTGTCTGCTGCTTCTGCTACCATTACCACCCTCTTTTTCCATGTGAGTGTCTGCCTTATCGTGAGTCTACTACTAACTGGGTATGTGTTGGCGGGACAAGTAGCAAAAGTTGCAAGGAGATTCATTTTCTCTAAATAAATATCCCACTTTCATTGTACAGGTTGAACCATACATGCAAGTGAAACTATTCTTGCGAGTTTTATTCTTGTGTCTTTACAAGAAGTCCCTTGAATAATATCCCGGCCACTCTTGGTCGCTTCTCCCTTCAGTATAAATATCTTTGTAACTCGAACTTTTCAGTAGCATTTACTATGATTCGTTATATAATTATTGCCTCTAATGACGTCGTAATGGGAAGCACTTTATACAAAAAGCACAACGCATTATAAATGCATCGTCGTGGCAACGGAGTACAAGGAAAATAATTTTGTGTTAGGTGGGGATTCGTCATACAAACAGTCGGTTCCAAAGTCCTCGTGGTCATTGTTGTTTTTGAGAAACAAACTGTAAACTTGGAAATGAGGGGACAGTGGAATTTCATTTTGCAATAATTTTAGCTTAAACAATAATAATAACCGTAATAGAACGACGATGACTGATGCAACTTTCTGTATAATTGCTAGTTGTTCTTTTAGCTATGTTGAGAAGTTCGGTAGTCATATAAATGGGTTGAATTAAACCTTTTCTTGTCTAAATTTACTCCAGCAATAAAACGGCGCGAAGGAACTCCTTTTGTGCTCCATTTCCATGAGAATGTCATCTTACTTCTAAAGTGGTCCTCTTGAACAGATACTGTGTACTAATAAAAGAGAGCTTTGTCTATTAAATATGTCTACTTTTCGTTATTGTTATACTGGAACCAGACACCATTCGTAAACGCGTTGATAATATTGTAGACATAGGAAAAATTTTGTGCACAATTAAGTTGAAATCTTTACAGATTGAAAAATATGCAATTAAATGAGTTTATAAGTTTTAATACCAAACATTGTGTCACAATCCCAAAATACATGAATAAATACATATTTTGTAAAAGTACTTTTGATCAAATCAATTTAATCGTGATTCATTCGTGATTAGTAGTTCCTAATTACCAACCGGTCTACATTCCTGAATGCTATGTGTGCCATAAACTATTTTGAATTTTCATCCAACTAACACCATCGGCAATATTTTTGCAATTCAGACACAAGATATAAAAGAAAGGCGTAGTGTATTTTATAATACGTGCTCGTGGTGGCTGGGAAATTGGTTCACATAATATATTATATAGCTAATTTTTTGCCTGTGTAAGATTTTATGCCAAGCTGAAAATATTTCTTGTTTGACTTCACAGCGAAATAAAACAGCGAGATGCTACGTTGTGTATGGTAGCTAGGTGACTCCATACCTAAATATAAAACTATGATGACATCATTTTAAAAAGTATCGGACATTATGACATGGTCATATTTCTAGAGAAGGGTAAGCTTGTAAAAAATGTGGCGTGTAAACAACTTGTTTTAGTTACCGGTGCGGTGACCACCGACCGGTCTACCAATAGGTACAGATATGTAAGTTCGTCGTTCTTAGACTAAGGCTAAATACAAGGAGTTTCATATTAATAAGTAATTATGGGTTGTGATTCCCGAATTACAAGACCGTCCCTAAGCTTGTTATCACACTTTCATAATATCAATCAACAACTAATGCTTTTGCTGAAAAGTCTTTGGATTGTCTGATTAAATTCTTAAATATTTATACGGGGAAAGTTCTTCCGTCGGTCCAAATACTCCCCTTCCATCGTTTCGGTGCACGTCTATTTGCATGTGTTTCTATTGGCTTTTTGCAGTGTTGATATGAAAAATTATGCGAAAATTGAACATGACGACAACATCGTAATGTTATTCTTTACGTTGTCACTCAAATTAACAATTGATCGAAATATCTGCGCGTGGGCTGAGTTATGTATGAGACATAAATTAATCTTGTTTGTTGGAGACCTTAATAGAAGCAAAATAGTAAGATTTAGACTGAAATTTTCAAATTGATCGAAATATCTGCGCGTGGGCTGAGTTATGTATGAGACATAAATTAATCTTGTTTGTTGGAGACCTTAATAGAAGCAAAATAGTAAGATTTAGACGGAAATTTTCACTTGAATGAAATACAGAAAGTTCAGAAATTATCGTTTTAACCTTTGATTTAACACAAAATTTTGTTTAAAAAAAGGTTTATTATTGTGCTTTTAGAGAGACAACCACCACCTACATGTGCACACTAGTAACCAGAAGAACTAACTCTAGGTTGCCGTATCGTGTGTACGATATTTGTCCGAGTCAAATCACCTGGGGTAATCCTAAACATTTGAAGCGTTTCGAAGTTATGACAAAAAGTTCTATGATTCTTGACTACAAATGAACAAAAAATGAGTAAAACATTTGGACGAAACTTGTATTNGAAACTTGTATTGACTATTTCCCAATGAGAAGAGTACGTGTGACTCCAACTAGAAGGTTGGTTAAAAAACCTCGTTACCTTAGTACACATTCATTCCTTTGTCACTACGATGCCATTTAAATTGTATGTACCTTAGGTAGGTAACTAATTGTAGGTTTTCATTGATTATGTGACGAATGCTGGCCATCTATGTAAAACACAAAATGGCGTTTTTCATGTGTTAAATCATGTTTGTCTAAATAAAACCCTCTCCAGAACCTGCATTTATTTAATTCAAAATGCAAAACTAAGTAGGACCTGGAAAATACAGGTTTGTAAGGAGGAGGGTGTAATTCAAGAATGCAAATGTAGTGTATTTTCAGTTTGGCAACCTTCGAAGTGTGACTGGGTGATACTTGCATAGTATGGATTATGGAATATTGAAGATTAAATTAGGCTTGACCAAGTTTCTATTTGCAGGGATTTTTTGTCCCAAGGTGTTGGCATATGCTTAGTAATGTAGCTAGCACTCGTTGTCAAAAGTGCTGCAACATTTCACGAAAACAACTAATATTTTAACGATTTGAAAAAGCTTGATTTCGTGACTTGGACAGAGACGACCAGCATTCTTCTCAGATGCATATCAGCCCTCAAGTGGCATGTCATTAGAAAGCCCAGATTCTCTTCTATCTAGGACTATGTGTGACGGCTCCTGGCAGAAATGTGGTGACGAGATATCGTCTCTTAAAAGTGCTGCAATCTTTCCCGAATTCCCTACGTATGTGGTAAACATTTTGCAGGTCCGTCATTCGTAGTACCGATACTTGGCAAATAGCCAATGGAAATTGAATTGACCAAAATTGAATGAAATAGCAGAACTTAAAATACATGGATGATTGTGAATATGACATTTAAAATATGAAAGCCATTTCTAACGTTGTACTTTAAACTTCTCCGAAGATTCGGCACTCCTTTATAATGATTAGATTGGTGATTGATTGATTAATAAGGTTTTGTTTTTCTTTAACATTAAAGTAACTTTACACTTCAATACAAGAAAAGTCGCCGAAGAATACTTATAAGCGAGGTAGGTAGTTGGCGTACGTGGGTTAACATAATGTATCTGTCTGTATATGTTCCCTTCATTAAATTGCAGTTATAGGGGTCACATGATAATACTAGCAAGACAATAAAATCAATCTAATGTGAAAAATAGATATATGTGTATCATTCAAATTAACTGTAACTAATTTATACTATACACAGTATTATCGAGGTCTAAAAATAAGTCTCACAACAAAATCATTAGTAACGATTCATTACAACTGCAACACTGACTGAACGTGACTATTTGATTCAAGAACACGATGAACCATGATTAGATCTGCTAATAGCTTATAACTTTGCATACGATTTTAAAGATTGATTACTTAAAAAGGTGAAATTGTCAGCCGCTGGATAGAATTACATTGCTAGGTTTTCTCATACATGCAATGACCAACAGGGAAAATATTATGTAACTTCAGGCAATGGTATGTTCGATAATGTTTGTTTACCACCTACTCCCGACATCATGCATACCTGAGGTAGGTTCTCGCTGGTAAAATATTGTCAACTTTAGCCTTTCACATTGGGAACATAAAATTGCAATAATAATGTTTAATAGGTAGTGTTACTTGCGTTTAGGACTGCATCGTAACAACATACATCAGTGACAGGCATAAGGCACTATAAGATATAATGTTATCAATACACTTGATCGTAATACCGACGAAAATTTCTTTGTATAATTAATAATTATGCTTTGTATTTGTATGCAGTTGTCACTACACTTGACACATTGACACTCGACTAGGGTTACGGTTGCATTTGATTGTAATGTGTACTGTGTACTATGTGTTGAGAGTGTCCCTGACCCCTGACTTATTTGTACTGATTGATGTTGTCACTGTGCAACAAAAAAACTGTTCATGCTATTTTATTGCAAACCTTTCAAATTTTATGTTTCCCAGGCCCGAATAGACCTAGCTCACATCGTACATACTTCCCTTGCAAGTTTGATAAATGTAGACCAGGTGAAGTGTTCAAGTACGTCATACAATAAAATTCGACACAAAATGAAAACTTTAAGACAATACCACGCACTAAAGGGAAGAAAAAAATATCCCAAATACGTATAGGTACAAAACTACTCAACCGATGACCTTGTTTAAAATGAACAAAATGTTTAATAATGATTTTGAACTCAACTAGTATATTTGAGGGTACATAACTCATTTGAAAAATGGCATGTATCTATTTTGAAATAACGTTTTCTTCTGTGAATGTACTTATAAATAATTATCGACTTTTCAACAGTGCGCATGAATTGTATGCAACAATATGAGTTGGGAATGGAAAAACATTGTAAAATAAAATTTCCGTATTCATTAAAATATAATTGCGATTACGGGATTGCTACTATTTGGGACATGGGGCGTGTAGTCTAATAAAAGAAAGTGTGGTTACATATCTCAGATGTTTATTGCGGTTGTTTAACATCCACAGCTTTAACATTGTTGTTTAACATTGGTAGTACAAAAAAGAAAGGTTCACCTGGGTGGGGATTTGAAGGTTTCACATCTAAACCATGTAAAGTGAAACCTATCCAGTGGTTTAGACTTTCTAAATCCAAATTAAACTTACTTAACGATAATTGTTATAATTACATGATATAATTACTTTTATGCGCATAGAATGAAATCAATGACGGAGTATCGATCCATTAGAGAGCATACTTCAAAATTTACAATATGCATAAATGAAAATTACCATTTCAGAATTAACTACATTAGTACAGTTAAATGTTATTAATACTCACTTTATTATAAAGTATAAAGTGACGTCGAGACCAATTCATAGGCCCAAATGATGGCTTTACAAATACGCAACCATCATCAGGAAAGCGTATTCATTGACTGCAATGGCAACAGAGGATCCTTGTTTTCAAAATTTTAATGCTTTTGCTGCTACAAAATATTGCACAAGACACAAGAACTTAAGTCTGTACGGATGTACCAAATGCGATAATACATATTATACTACCTTGAAACGGGTCTTGCTTTTTGGTATATTATAAGTGTTGAGTAATCAATGAATGCTTCCATGATGATGATACACCAACCACTAAAGTTATAAGATAGTGATTTTTACCATTTAATGCAGAAAAATAATGGACACTTTTAAGTATCAAGTAATGCGATACCTGCTTTTATAAATAGTATTACGTGCCTTAATGTACTTATTCTGGGAACCGGAGCAGTTACTAAAGTATTGTAATATATTATGTATACGAACTGTTACATTTCGTTTTTTCGAAAGAAAGCAGTAATCAAAAGAAAACAACGCATCATAATACACGTGTATTTGTTATCATAAAATTAATTACATATTTTATAGATAACTACCGACACAATGAGAAACATTTAATAACAACAATAATAACAACAATGGATATGAGAACTTATGGTAGACAGTAATGATGATCTTAAGTCACGGTTTGAAAAAATGAGACATTTAAGGCAGAGTAAGTACATACATATCGCTTTCAAATTAACAATTGTGAGAAAAGTAGTGGTTCATCTACATATGAGGTTTGATATCAGAGTAATAATTAATAAATGGGTTTTGTCTATTTGGTGGACTGCATGTGTGGTAGTCTGGTTTATACAATCAGAAGGTTCCTTAGTAGTGTACACGTGTGAGTGTGCGAAAATACTTGATCCACAAATATATATTAAGTCGGATATTATGTAAGTTCAATAGCAATATCTCCGTTTCAATCATCTCATTGATTTCCTAACTTTAACCTAAGAGAGAAAACTTAATCTAAGTATCTAAATATAGAACTCTCTATATATATTTATATATCGATAAGCTTTTCTATGTAAAACCTATAAATATGATACAAATCTGTCTGTAATCAACATCTCGCTCGAGCTTTCGGTATAAATACTCCTCTACGTATCGGTATACTGGAACGCTTGGTCCAAGACAGCACTTAACTCGCAGCTAGGACTGACTGGACCAAGTGGAGGTGCTGTAAGATGTGCACTTCCGTCTGGTGAAATCTGAAGAAGTGGCGATGCTTCTCCCATGTTTCCTCCGCCCCCTAATCCACCATTTGTTACGCTTTCGATGAGGTCAAATGAATCCTGAGGGTCCCAGGAACCAATATTCCTCGTACTCTGTAAAACCATATCAGACAATGTTTTAACACATGCACTAAAATTAAAACATCTTATAATGTAATTACTAGCAGATAAAGAACTAGAAGTATTTAATTCAATAACCATTCTTATAAAAATTGGTCAACATGAAGTATTGTACCTGAAGTGCGTACTGTAATAGGCTCCGGTCAGAAACACTTGACCAATCTCCTTTACTTAAGGCTTGTTCAATGGGGTCAACATGATTCTGATGAACATAACCACCGTTTGGATTAACCATTTGTGGCATGGGATGCTGTTGCTGGTTTGAGTGGCCTGGATACATAGGCGGTGGCTTATCAATATGGATATATTCTCTCATGTTCATATCAGGCATGTCATGAGGGGGAGGGGCGGAAAACGTTTGATCGTAAATGACGGTTGCTGTTGTAGTCGTAGGACCGTGCATTTGGTAGCTTTGGAGACCAGGTTGATTATGAGCATTGTGCTGTTGCTGCATTGGTGGTTGAGGATGAAGAGGAAGTGGTGGGGGGAGGGGAGGATTCAAAGTAGTGAATGTTGCAGTGCAGTTGTTGCTATCAACACTGCTGCTACTGGTTGCAATGCTGTTGTTAATACTAGCGTTGTTTACTGAAGTAGTTGATGTCATGGAACTACTGGTATTAGGCTGATTGCTTCCACCACTGACGTTGTTGGAACTGGTGGTATTACTTGAATTGTTATTGGTTTTGCGATTTGGAGTACTTGCTTTTTGGCTTTCTTCAGCGTACTGTTTCTTCCATGTGGTGATGTAACTTTTCATTTTGTCCAAGATGAAGTCTGGTACCTGAAAACCTTTGATGTCATCATAGTTGATGGTGACATTTAGCCTGAATTCATACAGAATACCACGATTAATATGAGTTAAACGATTAAAGCTAACAAGAAACCAAACCAACATAACCAAAATTCTGTATTTACTTATTGTCACGAGCCAATCGTTCAATGTCTTCCAATAACATTATATACGCCCGTCCACCCGTGGCTGGCATTAGCTTATTTTTCGACAACCATTCCTTGTCGTCAGCATCACTTGCATATTTGAACAATCCTGGATGTTTAACGTATAGCCGGCCACGTGTCTGGGCGAATCCCAATGCCTTATTAGCCCTATCATTGACAAATAGTATAACAATCAATCATTCATCGAAGTTCATTTTACAACAATCCAATAGGTGTATCAATTTTCACTTACTTTGCTCCCATGATAAACTTGGTTTCCGAAGTTAGTTTGGCTACATCCCACTGCGCTACATGTTTCCTGGACGGTCCTGATGGTTTCTTAGGCTTCTGAGAATTTGAGTTGGACGAAGAGTTACTACCGTTAGTGGTACTATTCGTACTACCACTACTAGAACTGTTATTTCCTGAGCTCGATTTGTTTCCAGACTTTTTTATCTTCTTACTGGCATTGGACAGAGAGCTAGCTTCAGAGTCAGTGTCTGACTCTCTCTTAATACCGGTGGAGACTGAAGGACTCTATAAATAATAAAATGAGGATAATGACTCACAAAAACTCCGAAACAAAACATACATTTGATTGCTAGTAATTAATAAATGTTCCTTACGGTAATGGGAGGTTTAACATCCTCCTGCTTGATTTGGGTTTGAGAATGACTATTTTGATAGTCTGCAACGTTTCCGTCTATTGCACTTCTATTATTACAGTTCTGGGACGGATTAGAATTGGCATACACCGGATACATTACTTTGGCTTCCTCTAAAATTGTACGACACATCCCTTTGATGTGGTCATCAGTAACCGAATCAGGTCCAAGGTTATTTCGTATATTCTCGATTCCGGGCTTAAAAAACATCTACACAATGGAAAAAAATGTTTAATAACAATAAATTAATATTAAGATGAATATACCACATGATATGAAAGTACCTACGAACACATTTAACATTACGACACTCATGTCCTCCTTTTTTAGTTTTAAATTCAATTATCACACTCTACTATATGAAAAGAAAGTTGAAAACAGAAAATTTTAAATATGACTCGAGTTTTAGTGGTTTAAAATTTGTGGTTCATTTTGAATATGCATAAGTAAAAAGCAAACCTTTACAATGAGACTGACAATACAATAACAACCCTTTTGATTTTATAGTTGGCGACCTTAAAACTGTAAAACCTTTGCCATACTAACAGTAAGTAGTATAGTTTATGTATGCTACTCAGGTAAAACTGATAACTTTAAAATGCAACCCAATATTGTATAGGCAGATACATAACATTATCATAATATTGATTTTGACCACTTACGTCGATGTATTTCGATATTACAGTTTGGATTTCTTGGTTAATGCTTCTTTGGATGTTTTGCCGGAGGAGATCCAACGATTGGGCTGCTGTCTTGTAGGACATGGTTGTCTTTGGGGCAGTCGAACCGGGACCCGATTTACTCACCGGAGGCCTTAGTACGCTTAAATTGTACTGGCGCATATTAAACGGACTCTGGAAGAGATTAAATAAGAACGTGGTCGTTTCAATGTCACCCTCTAAATTCAAGTTAACATGATAAATAAACAACGACATTATAACTCCAAAGGCAGCCATACGATTTAGCAGAGGTTCAAAGTGTGTAGCAGTAACTGTGTTTAATTATCTTTTCTGTCAAATACTCTATCTAAACTTATGTTACTTCATCACAGTGTCACGCACATAACATGTTATTGTTACTCTGTCTAGTCTGTCTATTACTCTGAATGTCACGATCGTCTTCTTAAAAAGTAAAGTTAGTTGCACCTGATCCATACTTTGATACTCTTAAAAATACCATATACCATATCAGATCATACAGTTGAAACCTGTTAAACATTAAATAAACCAATATACTACTAATCGGTTAAGGCAAAAGGATTTTCATACTACTTAATACACTACCTAACCTAACCAAACATACCAGGTAGCGGCTAGGTAGTGTATTAGGTAGCATGAAAATCCCTTTGCCTTACTTTAACCCTACTACTCATTAAAATTATTAAGGTGCTTACGATTCCGTTAAAAAACACTGTATAAAAAAAGTTTCTCAACACCAAAACCTATTCATTCAAAGCAATAACAAATATTTTACGATAAGTATTTTCTTTTAGAATTATGCAATTACAGGATCAAATACTATTAATTTTTACTTCCAAATAATTTTCCTTTCACACCACTCCCACTTGAATTTAGAACTTTCAGTTTTCAATTTCCCCCTTGCACCACAGCAATAACAATAATCGCTTGAAATAGTAATACACCTGTTCCGCACGACTGTAAATTTCCTTATTCAGATGTCAGATTTTTTTTAAAAAGGCAGATGACAGAAAAGTGTGACCGAACACCTTGTTGTCAGTCAGGAGCACTGAGTCGGCAAATATTCTACCAGAGCACAATCTCGATGTCGTCTTTCATTTGTTGAAGTACATTAAAACCCTCAAACCCAAAAATGTTCTCTGCATTTATATCCATAAAAAGTAACCAACTGCGAAATTGCATATAGAGCTGCAGCTGCAAAAGTTCCATTTATGCATACGAAACGGTTTTTACCAGTACCACCACCTATTGCTGCGTTTTAGAGTAACTATGAACAGGCACACTGATGTATTTATGTAGCGAAAGTGATGGTGATAACAACCGATATAAGTAAAAGCAAACAGTACATTTTGAATTACAATTACAGCCTGTATCTACCCTATCTCCTGCTCCTCCTCACATCGGCATCATCGCTGCGAATTCACATAAGAACAGAGCCACAATTGCAACAACTGTAAAAGAGTAAACACTAGTAAACAGATATCTATGCAAAATCTAAATAATATGATCTAAATTAAAATTGCTCCACGTGAAAGATCGCCATCATAATTTACCGTTTTATATAGTATGAAATATACTAATAACTAATAATTTGAGGATCGCTGATCGTTAGGAATAAATTTATAAGCAAAAGTATAAACAATAAATAGCATACAAACGGTGCCCTTTGTCCAGAATTATATATTTGTCTGTTCTATTTATTTATTTAGTCTACGAGTACGACCGATTATATATGAGGTGCACTAGTGACTGGTGAACCAATCACGATCACGATACTGTGATGCGCGGACAGTCGCGCGGAAAAATATACTCTCAAAGCAATTGATTACAATATTTACAAATTAGTTAATAAATCTTTAAAGCCTGATTTAAAATATATAATAGTTTCTAATTATAAGAATACGAATGGTCGAAAACTCGATCGAATTGGGATAGTAAACTTTTTGGACGGAATCTCACCTAACTTAATAAATTTAGACTAACCCTCAGGTTTTTACAACTGGCAACAGTAAACTGAATTAGTTTGAAATTTAAAAATTGCAAAACACACTGTGCAACTTTATTCTTACTTTATCCATTTGTCAATTAAAAATACGTGAAATTGCAATTCCTTTTAGATTCATGTAATTAACCTTCAGTAAATCACAGATTTCAGAAAAGTACAACGCAGTGAATTAAATTGTACCTATTGTAACAATAATTACACTATCAACCGGACGTGGAAATTCTTACAAAGTGCCCGGCAACCAACTTTCCATATTGCCCGACAGCCTAGGAAATCGAAAAACCAAATTG
>JAHZNB010003245.1:0-10947 GCA_027744295.1 Callyntrura guangdongensis
CAGTACCAGTACCAGTAGAAGTACAGATACTGGTACTTATACTGATACTTCAGTATTTTCGCTACTGCAGTAGATACTGATACCCAGCTGTGATACACACGGACACGGCTCTCGAAAATCCGGCTTTAGATATTCGAATGGTATGTAAGCTAAATTTTTGGTACCCAGCCCGTATATGTTGTATATTTATATTGGTTTTTAAAATACATTTTGAAGTAGACATACCACTAACAACAGATTTTTCGCGCATCGTGCGAACCCCTGCTAGCTAGTGCGGTGTTCTTTGCGAAACACGCCGTACACCACTCGCGGAACACAAGGAAGATTCTGCATGGAGGACCTTCCGTCTGTCTTTGGCTCTATTGGATGTTGAGAGTTGTGGTGGTGGTCACGATCAGAGAAAATAGTGATACGTGAAAATAATTCTGACAATTAGGAGTTGAGACTTTAATTATTGCTAACATATTTTTAACATCGTCAATTTAAAGTTCCCTGAGAACAGGATAAAGAAAGGGTGAGTCAACGTAAGCTCAGAATTGGTTCGAGCATTATTTTCTGCTGTGTGATAATAATGTTCATTCATTTGTCGGTTCGAACCGGCTTCGGCTTATATTTCGGTTTGCTTACATGCATAATAAAGAAACTAAAATGTGTTGTTGAAGTTTCAAACTGTTGGGTGTCAGTCAGTCAACAGTGAATAACAAATGTGCATTGTTTCTCTGAATTTTTTTGTGTAGTTTCGTCTGGAATTCATCATCTTGAAGCCTGAAAATCTGCTGTTTGGCTGTTGGAAAGTGAAAATATAAGATGGATAGAGACAGAGATCGTGACAGGAGCCGGCAAATAAAAAGACAGAAAACTTTATCTAGTAGTGAAACGAGTGGCACTAGTGGTCGACAACACAGTAGAGAAACAAGTAAACCAGATGAGAAAGTTGTCCATGAAGAGGAGAAACCCCTACCCATCAACAAGAAGGATCTGTTTGAGGTACACACTTGCTTCTGCAACGTATTGCCTTTTACTGAACACTAATCATGAAGAAATTTTTTAAACGTTTTAGAAAGTATCAAATTATGAACATGAGGAAGCTAGAAATTTGGACAGTGTGAAAGCTTTGGAAGCTTACAGCGCTACTCTGGCAAGGTTTGAAGAAAACGCGGCGGAAATTTTTGCTTTGAAGCATTCTACGGACAGTGCGGACGAAGAGAGAAAAGTATATTTATTACAGTCTTATATAAGTACAAATTATAGTCCACAGTTCATTCACAACATTATATGACATATTTCTTTTACTAATGATGTTACAGGCGCAACTGAGAATGGAGGGACTAAATTGTCTGATAAGTCTAAGAACTATGAACAGACTTTTGAAATTTAAATTAAAAATTTCTAAAGATGAACAACTGTTGAAGAGACAGGAAGTTGACGCAGAACATTTAACTCTTCAAAATTTGTTATATGAAGCCACAAATTTACAAAATCAAGTCGCCGCTGTTCAAGATTACAAGTACGTGTTTAATTTTTCGTGTATTTGGTGTAATGAATGAAGGCATTTGCACATTTCCACAGAAGTTTCCGTCCCTTATAAAATGCTATATAGAGTGTTTTTGTTGTTATCCATTATCCATCAATCCATCATAAATAACTATAATTTGCTTTGCACAGGGGCATGGATGAAAAAATTGAATTGATACCAGTTGAGCAGTTTTACAATGAAGCCCCAGAAAAGGTAGCTAAACCGGAAGTTACCAAAATCGATCCTCATCTTTTGCGTATTGGGCGGTTAGAATATGAATTTATTCAACGTCAAAAACTTACTGAGGAATGTGGAACACTTGAAAAAGACAAAGAAGCCATCGCTAAAAGTATTGAGGAGAAACAGGTGAAACTAGACAGTATACGGCCATTACTCAACAAGGTGTTGGAAGCTACGCTACCTTTACAAGATTTTTTTGGATTAGACATTTCTGCTAAAAAAGCAAGAAATGAAATTGCCAAATTTTTACCTCCGCCCTTATACGTACTGTTTATACAATCGGAAGCTTATCAAGAAGCAACTGGTACTGATTTAAATGTTTCTTCAATTTTGAAAACCTATTTGCTCAGTTTACTAATGCATTGTATGGTACAATAATACGTTTCAGAGGGTAAGCGAAATTTCACTGTCAAGATTGGCGGCGATGTTGAAGCAGCCAAGGAACTAATTATTCCTCAAGATGACGTTGAGGAAGATTCAGACTCTGAGCGGACTGAAAGAAATATGGATGGAGATACTGACGTGGGTGAATTTGCAACTTTTTGTTTTCGTTTTTTGTATTTTTAATGACCTTAAGTTTACGATTTTATCAGGTCTCAGAAAGGCGTATGCTCCGGAAACGCAGTTCAGTTGGGTTAAGTTTGGACGATAACAGAAAACGAACCTTTCAGAAGCATCCGTTGTGGATTGAATGGATTGTAAAAAGCAAAGCCAATGAAAGTGTTACAATTCAGTTTTATTATTTGCTGAAACTTAAAATTGTTACCGTAAAATCCCGCGTACTTAGAGATGCTATTGATGGAACAACGTCGTAAGTTTCAGGAATATTCGCCATGCTACTCATAATATTTGAATTTGTTCTTTATTTTCGAATTTTGATTTTAAGTTATGAAAATAATGTAGGACTTCCATCTCTGGAAATTCGGACAACGTTTTGAATGAGCTTTACCCCAACGACTGTGGCCTCGAAAGTCCTAATCCTGCTAATAATTTCATTTTCAACAAATTTGCTATAACCTCCCTTGCTAATTATTTGAAGGATACTGGAAAGCCGTACGTTTGGGCTCAAATAGTCTGTGGTTTGGAATTCCCGGAACTAGGAACCAGTGCCCGAGATTTTGAAGTACGCGCTAAAATGGAAGTCAGTTGTAAAAGTATTGAAAGTACACTAAAGCATATACGAAAGCGTTTAACTAATCAAGCAAAGTTATGGAGCCAATTGAAAGCACTTGGTAAAATGTTTGTTCATCGCATAGAAGTTTGTCATATTTTCTTTTAATCTGGTAAATCATCTGTATGCTTGTTTGGTACAATATATTTTTCAGAAACAAGAAATATTCAAATCCCTGCTGCTGCAAAAGAATTACTTCCACAGAAAAATTCGACCAATTTTATTTCATGGGAAGCTATTGACTATGAAACTTTTTGCAAGAATAAGTTTACGGATGCGATTATTCATTGTGAAGCAGTGTCGGCGAAGGACATGTTTTTCAGGGCAATTCTTCAGCGAGGAAGAGGTAAAAAGTAACAATAACAATTGATATACACTTGTGAACAAATGAGCTGAGGTTGATTTTAAATTTGTATTACAGCTAAAATGGTTGCCTTAATTGCCATAAAAATGGACTTTCCAGCGATGGCTCCTGTCTTTTGCATACAGCTGGATATGGATGGAGAATTTCGAAATGCAACGACTGACTCTACTATACGTGTATGTAATCGTATTCATAATATGTTGTCGTGCAGTCAAATAGATTACCTACGATTTGTTATATTGTATGGAGATCATATTGAAAGCTATGTATTAAAGTACTGTTATCTTCATTTAGGAAATTGAAAAGGAAGTTAATGTGATTACTCCTCATCAATTTGAGGAATGGGGTGATGTTTTAGTCAGCCTTCAGCTACATCGTTTAATGACTTGTTGTGATATTATCCTTGAAACGGACTTTATTTTGGGGGAATCTGAGGGTCCATCAGAGTTTAGCAGAGAAAAACTTCTTTTGAAAGCCACCGCGTAAGTTTTAAATTAAATGGATTTATCTATTAATCCTAACCTGTATTTTTACGAAAAATACTTTAACGTTGTTACAGGGGAAGAAACCTGCGCAGGCCATTTGAATTTATGAATCAAGGAGGCGGATACTTTACCCAGCGTTATTAAATTTGTAATTTTGACAACTGGTATCAATATTTAATTATGATAAATCTCAATGTTGTTACTACAAATGTCATTTTTTGCTAGGATTTAAGTTATTAACCGATCCAGAGAAAACGATGGATTGAATACCTATTTAAATCAGATTCCGTTGACTAACTTGAAAAAATCAATACAATGTTTCTTTCAATTTTTTTAGAAAATAGTTTTTAAAGAAAAACTAACATAAGACAATATTACAAAAGTTTCTCTCTCGACATGTAATGTAATACCTGTAATACAAGATGTAGATATATGTTTATTTACTTACTGCTTTTTAAATGCACTGAGTTTCTTGAAACAGAATATTTATATTTTATATATAAATTAAATAGTGTAATATATATTTCGTTAACGATTAAAAATATAGACTTGATCTACATTTTAGGTTGAAGAATAAAGGACAACTCCTTATTACTCATTTTAACTAAGTTGCACTTGAAATTTTATCCAATTACTGAACTGTTTAAATTAAACTCTTTCGTAAAGTTTTTTGATAGCAACAGTAATATGAAAAATACAGTATAACACTACACTGGTCGTTCATAACATGTAACAATAAGTTCGATTTTGTGTTCGAGTTCGTTTTCAACTATTTTGCGCAAGTGTGTGGGATGGAAATATGGAACGGAGACAAAGAGAAAAAGTGAATACAATTAGTACATACAATTTAAAAATAATAAGTTGTGTGGAAAAAACTATGCTAATTGTCACGAAGTATTTTCATCTAGCGAAAATGAGTACTATTGAGTGATCAAGTATCGTCCATATATTTTCCACGATTTGAATATTGATCTAGAGAGAAAAAATCCAATGACAAAAAGTGATGTGACTGGAACAGTAATGGAGGCTACGAGCTTTGCTGCATTTTTTAAAAGAAATATCAAATACTTGTGCACTACAATAAGTATAACACTCCCTTTTACGATAAATGGGAGCACAGGATTTATATTAAGGTAGATTACTATAATAATATAGGTAATATATATTATGCGGCGTTATCATCAGTACACTGTAAGCACGTATACACACGCATAATGAACAACTTTACATCTATCTGTATACGCGCGGTTAATATCACATACGAGTATCGGTCTGTAATAAATCTTTGCAAATTTTCTTTGCAAACCCTTGGTTTATAATTCTCTCGAGAATTCCTTCTAATATAATTAAAAACCAAGACGTAACATTCTGCACAAAATATTCACATAAACTGATTTCCCATGTCGTACTGCCTTTCCAACGACGTTTCTCGACTTCTGACTTGTGCTGAAGCGGGTACGGTTAATGACGTATCTCCGCCACCTGAATTAGGAAGATGCGAGGGGGAATTTTTACTGGTTCTGGAGGGCGTTGACTGCGAAGACGATGAGGCAACGTTTCCATTACTGGTACCTTCCCCATCAACAATTTCGATGGTATCGTTTAAAGGCTCTTCGCGTTCTGGTAGACCCAAAATAACACGAATTTTGTTGGGAAGCTTTTCGGTCACCTGAGGTGTGGAAATTTGCTGGTACATTGCTTCTGACAAGGTTAGAGTTGTCTCTAAGTCTATTCTAAACGCAAAGATCGTTAACATGCTAGGGACAAAAAGGTAGAAATATAATTAGGAATATAATTTTGTTATCATAGTCGGATTTTGACAGTATATATAATTGGACGGTGGTACTCAAAAGTATTTATTTTAAAACTTACACGTAGAATTTCACTAAGACCAAATTTGTTTTCCATGATGGTGGTACTGTGCTGTTCTAGTATGGCCAGTCCAATGAAAAGGTGAAAATTTGGACCAGGTAACCCGGTCCATAATGCCTCCCAAAGTATAAGTGTGTCTTGAAATGAAAATTCTCGCTGAAATAAAAATTCAACAAAACAAAAAAGTTTTGAACAAAAATTCTAATCAAATACAGTGTCATTCAAAGTTTGAATTACAAACACACAATTACGATTTTACAAATTACCTTGAACCAGATGAGTAACCACCTAAAAGCGAAATACATATTGGACGCATCACAAGCTTCTAAATATGCACTAAACTTTGGATCCAACAACTGAAGCAGCGTATAGCTGTCCTTAAGTTGTCTCTGCATGCCTTCCTGGCTCATTTCGAAATTAGTATCCTGATAAAATGGATATATATAACTCTACAGTAATAGGTAATACTTGTCGAGGAGAAAAATACATTTGTCAGAATACCAAACGGAACACTTACAATTAGGTTTCGAAGAATGTCAGTTCCTCGGCTGTTGTCCCCTTTGAAGTAATCCAACGTCCTATCAGTTCTGGATACGTCCTTTTCTATTAATGACTTGTAATCTCTGAAGGAACTGAAACGTTCTTCTTGGTCCTCTGAAATCGTGGCCCATTGCATTTTCATACGATTATAGTAACAAGTTTTTTCAGAAAGTTGGTACTGTCTTTCCTCAAACGTAGACCTGCTATTAAAAACACCAAGCAAGATGGGCCAAACGTGCTTTCGTATTATTGGCTCCACTCCTCCATAAAATATTATTTTCCGTATTTCGTCCATGTTCAATATTCGACCATCCCTGTCCATGTAATTGAGCCACTGTTCCTGACTGAGTGGTTGTCCTCGAAAAGTTTTTGGTAGAGGCTGCAGTTCGATTCCCATTTTCTCAGGTTTGAAAATAACTTCGTATCCTTCCTCATTCGTGGTATAGTCAGCCTCCATGCCATCAGCCTCAGAATTCATGCTCTCCTCAAGCTTGCCATTCTTCAAAACAGAATCTGCTACCGCAGTTGTACTACCTCCTGGAAAGTTGATGGGCAGCTCACTGCTCACTTGAATCAAAAATTAAAATATTCGCTATAATGATGCAACTATACCACAGCCACAGTCATCCTATAAATGTAAGCCGACCTTTTTATACCAAATTTAAATAAATGGAGGATTCATCTGTCATGTCTTACATGCCATGTGTCCAAACTTTGCTAAAGTTGTACATGCGGTAGAATATGGATCATTTTTCAAATCTTTAACAAAGCCCCATATATCGTTTACTTGTTGAGTCTGCTCAGACGTGAGTGGAAGGATATCCATTAATTCGGCGACACCTGGAGGAAAAACTCCACTTGGCGGTACCGCTGGAATGGACTCTTTACGAAGCCCCACCATGTATAACCCATTGTTATTACTCTTGGCCCTGAAACGTTGTCAAATTGAAAAATCCCAAGAACGCTCTTAAAATACATCTCATAATCCCATCCTTAAAATACATAGTAATAGTATTGCAGAATGTAGGTCATAAAAAGTGGATGTGGTTATTACTTAGTGATTCTCAGCGACCTTTCCAAAGCACTGACTAGGTTTTCTGGAGATCCTCTTTCAAATATAAAAGGATTTAATGTGGTACCATCAGCCAGAATAAAAATTATTTCTCGAGGACTAGCTTTCGGAGGGACAATGAAGGAACGAATTTCAGGTAACTCAATCTTAATCGGACGCAAAAATTCCTTGGAGGATGTTTCAGGCTTAATTTCAACACATTCTGCAATGAAAAAATCACGTATGTAATAATCGATACATGTGATTCACATGATGATAATTACATCATCACATGCATTTATTATTTATTTTTTAACCCAAATATAAAACAATTTGGATGAAGTTTATACCTTTGCTTGCATGAAACTCTATTCCACCTGATTTGCCAAATTTTCCACCAAAATTTTGAGTTGATGAGGTTGGCTCGGAAGCATTGCCATTTTTTATTTTTGATTCGTCTGGTTTCCATTCTAAATATTCTCCATATTTCTATTTGGAATAAAACGACGGAAATTTTGAAAAGTTGAAATGGATAAGGATTTTCCCTCATAAATGCAAATGGAAATTGAAAGTTTATACAGAGCGGGGACTGTTAACGGTTTACCACGCTAGGGTATACTCACATTCTCAGTAATTGAAAGATTTCCAGGACTGAGAATTGTCTCTTTTCTACGTTTTCCATTTACTGAAAATTTTTGACTAACGCCACGCTGCTCGAATTTCATATCTGTTTCGCAGTCTTGCTGCAAATCGGGACTCAAACTTCCTTCCATGTTCTCGTATTCCTCTGTGGGCTTTCTGTAATTAAAAAAAATATAATCAATAATTACCTAATCCGGAAGTCGATATAATGTCAACTACCACCACCAACCGCCATCTTAATTGTTGAAAATACCTTTTCAATTTCATTGTTAAATAAAACCCCAAAGACCTCTTTCCCACGACAAATTTGTTCATTTAAAATCTTTATCCAGTATTCAAAAGAAAACAAACAAAATTGAATGTTTTGTAACTCTGTAGCTGTGATTGTGAAAATACTCCGGTGACGCACAAATTAGCACACTGACACTAAAAATTGAAAGAACCGTAACGGTAACAGTGTTCGTCCAAAACAGTTTTGTACGTCATTCAATGAGCACGAATAAAATGTATGTATAATGTGTGTACCAGTGAGCTATAATACTTAAGAATAATAAAGCTCATTGGGGCCAATTTGAGTCACCTCATATCAATTTGAGCTGTGAATTTGAGTAAACATAATCCGAACAACACAAAACTAACAAATACGTTATCATTTATGTAAGCTAGCTAGTGGACAATAAATCCCCTTTGTAACCTTTTCACGGAGCGGGTGACGAGCACACAAAACATTGGAAACACATGGGAAACACAAGGAAATGAAAATGGTTTATCCGGCTTATCTTCACCCTGTACCTAAACAGTTGACACACGCAGACCACAGTAATGATGAGTAATACAAGGAGTTTTCAGAGTTCACCTGACATCACTTTTATCTAAAATAATTATTTTGTCTGTGAGACTGTTGTGATTTCCCTCCATCTAGTTAGTGAGTAACGCTAACACTTAAGAGATAAATAAATAAAAAACACTGTTGCAATTATTCTCGGAAACTGTTAACAAATACCTACGTATGCATTCATTCGTATAGTATTTTCATTTTCTCTTTTGTCATTTTCCCATATCAAAAGTGTGCAATGAATTTTTCTGTTTGTTCATCCAGATATATGCTGCTGCTGCCACGCAGATTATTTACACAAAGTGAAAAAAATATAATGTTGGCAATTGGCAAATAACTAATGCACAGCATGTTTGCGTAGGATTTCTTTTCCCACTTTTCTGCTTCGATTTCTCATATAGTGTTTTTTACTTGTGATTCAAATGTGCAGAAACTTAGGTACATGTGTAACACACCAAACAACTAATCTGCCCCACTTAATCTCGTACTTCGTGCAAAGCCATGATACAATTACAAACGGTAACAAGTAATACGGAAATAACAATATTTATTGATCCTTTATGGTGCTCTTTTGCAATAAACCTCCCATAATCAGCATTTTGACGATGATAGTAATAATCGCGAATTCTTACTTTATTTACAGATTTACAGATTTGTAACAACAAAGAGAAATGAAATGTCGACCTGTCTGCGTTTGCTTTTTAGAGTATATGCGTTCTGTGGTCCAGTAGGTATATTTTGAACATTTGACGATGAGTGATGAGTGATGATAACAATAGCGCATGGCAGCACGTTCTTTGAGACCGAGAATCTTATTATATGTGTCATTAACCTTGGTAAACAGAGAGGGCATTCTCCTATATCTCCTGCTTCCAGAACCATACTGTTGACTGTTAGCAGTTAAATTTTGTGCTAGCTGTGCGTGTGTCATATTATAATTGATGTTTTAACCGTTGACGCAGGTATAGCGACATGGTGCCAACTTCCAGCCAGTAAAAAAAGGTTTCAATAGCTTCACTCCTGAGATAAAAACAAGCACGTCATCATGCGACTAATTGTTGTGTAACTTAACTCTTTTCAGTGGGTGTGAATTAAGGGTGATGGATGTTTACTGCGCAACGAGAGATTTTAACTATTATTGTTGGCACATGGTGGTGGTGGTGGTACACCAATACCAAATATCAAGTTTACCATCATTACACTACACCTGCCAGTGTACTTACAAATTGTCCGTTGATTTTTACCTTTTACGTTTCTCTCAGTCAGTCTCGTCATTATCCATCACTTCCATTCTTAAAATTATTGCGAAATGCAAATAATACGCAACCAAGTAGTAGCGGCACACCGTGTAATTACTGTATTACTACTACTAACTACTGGCAAGAAATGACGACGAGAAGAACAGACAAAACAACACAACTAATGGGCTTGTGCAATTGATAGTTAGATACTGAAGCGAGAGAGAAAAAACGAAGGAGATGGCAAATAGGTTGGTACAGTAAGTACCCAACCGATATTAATAATGCCGTAACTCATGCATTGCATGCTGTTTTCTGTGTTGCAGTTCTTAAAGCGGCATATCTGCAAGAAAAAGACGGATGTGATGATAAAATTCAATTTTTTGTTTTATACGACTTTAGGAAATACAATTTACCTAACTGCATGCAATTAAACTACATTCGTGTCTTTTAAGCATAACGCAAACAAAAAGAAAAGAGGAACTTGGGGGGTGGGGGGAGAACATGAGCACGAGCGTGATTTGCAGTCCTGGTCTGTGTGATTTATTGTTGTGAACTTAAGCAAGCATAACAGACTCTGACGATGCGATGCGCGATGAGCGAACTAAAATGATAAGGTGCGCGCACATACAAAATTCTCTAAGAAGAGTTATAAAAAGTTACCAATGTGTATATTTTGTATTAGTCAACATTGCATCATGAAAACTTACATGACACATACATAAAAAGAGATATTGAACTAAATGGGTCAAACACATCTACAAAAATTACATTACATGTGTAATGAGTAACCACTATTTAAAATTAATTTCAGGAGTAGAACATTGTACTGAAAAATCATATTTCTTTACGAGCGGTTACGAACAAAACGATTTAACGAGATTGAAAAATAAAGTGCATGTTCAATGTTCAAGGCAAATAGGTAGCGCTCTAGGATGGTGAAAATACTTGGTAACACAGCATATCAACAGTTCACAAGAAGCACCTTTAAAC
>JAHZNB010003246.1:0-13255 GCA_027744295.1 Callyntrura guangdongensis
AGATTGCCGGTAAAAGTATCTATAAGAGGTTTTCAGAACGACTATATAATGGTGTGAATACCCCAAAGCTACAGTGGTTTCAAATACTCAAAGGCACAGCAAGATAAATTTAATTTGTTTTCACAAAGGCAAGTGGATATGGTTTTTTCATATCTAATTAACTTTTCTGCATCTCGTTTTGATACACAGGAGAGCCATTTTTTGTTCTTTTAAATAGTGTAATGCAATTGCTTGCATTGCAAGTCTGATGATGTGATACATAGATACGTGTTAGGCGACAATTTTTTAAAGAAGAAAAATAGTAGTCAGCTAAATGGGGCGAACTGATACACCTAGTCTATTAAATAGTTTTGAAGATGCTTGTCTATTTGCAGCAAGTTTTTAAAGGAACATATATATATATTTTTGTTACTGAGATGACACAGTAAGCGTGCTAAAATTTATATATGATTTGATGGATTAGTGACAACAAAGCTGTCCCTGTCGGACTCTTTGCATGAAATAACAAGTTAATACTAGTTGATAGGATATAATTCTAGATAGGGACACATTTATTGCACCTTCGTTTGTGTCCTCAAATGAAAACCTGATCTGTTGGGTGGCACTTGTGGTAAATCTGGCTCTCTCGTTCTGATATCATTTAAGTGAAAACCTATGACTTCACCCCCCGAGTCATTGTCATTGTCATCGGTTTGCCCTAATAGAACAAAATCGTGGTAGTTAGTTGGCACGCGCTAATTGAGAAAACCAGAAGAACGTGTTCCTTATCTACCTTTAATGTGAACAGTATTCGTAATATAATAGTGTTACGCACAGAGCCAGGACAGAATGATGATAATGATGACACAATGACAAGCCACCGCACACAGAATCATCGTCGAGTATCTTGTGCGCATGACCCCGAGTGTGGGCCCAGTTATTACTTCATAATCAAAAATAAATTCGGCACTTTGTAATAGAAAAGAAAATACGTACTACGGGGATGAGTGCAAAAAAACGCAGGTGCAAATACGAATTCGGTCTCACTATCATGTTGACGTGATTCTTTCAAGAAACTGTGGGCAGTCGTTTCAGCTCAATATTGTATCGATTTACGGCAGTTTTAATGAATATGTTGTTGTCATACAGGGTGAATGCAGAGACGCAAAATACATAAGACTACTGTACTGCTGTTGATTTTTTTTTGGCAAAGAGTCGGCTCAATAGTATTGCACATGGTGGGTAGCATTTTTACCAAAAGCAGCAACAAACATGAAGAGTACCTTCTTACTACTATATTAGTAAAGTTTCATACTTGACTTGAAAATTTGGAATTGTTGTAACTGATTGGATATGTCAATATGTCATTGTCGATGTGTGAAGTCTGAGTCTGGCTGGCTACACACTATGGGCATAATTATTGGTCAGACAAAATGTGTAAGATTCACTGGTTTAGGTGGCAAACTTTAAGCGGTTTTGCTTCGTTCCTCGTATATAATAAATAACGACATTACTCTTGGTTTGATTTGAACAAGTGACTTGTAGAAGGCGGCAAAAATTAATCAAATTCCTCTTGTCTGTTATGCTGAAATGCAGAAGTTCAATAAATATTTTACGACTGTTTCTTTTTTTATTCACCTATGGGAGTAGTAGTAGAGGTAGAATAATCACAAAATGATCATCCATTCGTAATAATAACAATTGTAATCGCATCCTCTACCGCTACTTTGTAACGATTTTTTCACTCTTGTTTTTTCTCCACTGTTATTATTTATTTATTTATATACATTTTTTTTAGTCCAATTAATTTAGCTTACCTTGATAGCTTAATCTCATTCGCAGTCAGCATTTGTACGCTGTACAGAGAGAATGAAATGCATTAACAATGCATATTGAATTGAGTGGTGGTGGTGGATGCAATGGATATTTGGAATCATCAAGGCAATGCATATATAATATGTAGTCTTGTGTGTGTAGCAGAGAGAGTAATAGATTAAACCAGCAGCGTCAAGTCAACTTCCAAAGTGTAGTTTTTTCATCTTGTTTGTCGATTATTACTCCTATCTGTCTGTCTGTCTAAAGGAAATCTGTCGGTTCCCATTGAACTTGTAACGTGAGTAAATAAGCAAAAAATAAAGATGATCATAATATGGATAGAGTGAAATCTCAAAGAATATTAGGGAAGACGAGAAAGAAGATGATATGTCGATGATGATGATGATGATGAAGCGCACAACAGTAATATAAATGTGCGTACATGGAAGGATTAAGATAGCGTATTGTTATATTACGATTATGAATGTGGACAGAAAGGATGGGAGGAAAACTTCGATAAACATGTTATACCCAACTTATATCCACACACACAGTTTTAGTGAGACCAACACACAATAAAGAGTCAAATGGAATTTACATAATCGAAATCTCTCTATCTTCCTTCGTCTTCAACTAACAACTATGGACAAGGAGAAAAATAAGTTACTTTTTCTTTCTTATTCTCATACTTCTCTCAGCCTTTTATAATCAAACCGGAATCTAATCTTGAGTAATGATACAGCATCAATTTCAATTTTTCGGCTGATAAAGAGTCCCATGATGTACGTAGGTAGTACTGCTAATATGCAATGTGGCCAACTACAACACGGACGGACACGAAAACCACGATTAGCACTGTTGCATATGTCATCCTCCTGCTACGTTTTATGTAAAATGTAGTCCATATTGTGTTCGTAGTAACTTTTCTACTTCCGTTCAAATACTGTTTGCATGTTCATGTATACNCGAATTGCACTGTTGCATATGTCATCCTCCTGCTACGTTTTATGTAAAATGTAGTCCATATTGTGTTCGTAGTAACTTTTCTACTTCCGTTCAAATACTGTTTGCATGTTCATGTATACACCTACATAGACAAAACCGTTTAAAGCTGAGCAATTAATGCAGGTCAATTTTTGTACCAAAGAGGGTAACAATATTTTTCTACAAAGGGTTGGAAAAGTTACCACCATGCTTTTTGTGGATGCTATAAAACACAAGATCTAATTTATCTACACAAACAAAAATGTTTGAAACGAGAAAAAAAGGATGCTCACAAAAAAACTTTTGTACTCTATTTACTATTTAAATTCTGAAATGGAGCTTGTTGAAGAAAACAGATGAGTGGGTCGCAATCAGATGAAATGGTAGGTAGAACCGAGTCATTTGGGACCCTGTAATTATACGAGAAAACTAATAATCTAAGAGGCTGATCAACTCCGTACACCTTGATTACATGGGATGTTCTGGGTCGGTCGGTCGATGCATGTTTACCATCATCATCCAAGTCCAACTACGTGTACAAAAGTCACTCAAAAGTGTTTGTAGTCTGTATATCTTTCTGCAATAAGAGTTTCTTTGTAATTCCATAATCATAATCTCTTCTTGTGAGTTAAGTAAGCCCTCAATGCTTAACGAGTCTGTGGCTCTGCTTGCAGCCTCCTCAAAAAATGTATAATAGTTCGTACCGAGTTGAACTTTATTAAATAAATAGCTCGATTTTTACCTTATGCTCGAGGAAGAGAAAGAGATGAGGATTTTTATACAGAGTGTAACAAGAGAGAAAAAACAGTTTAGTTTAGATATGAATGCATTTATTTGTGAACTCGTGCCACATTTGACTCTTTAAAGCTCTGAGCAGAAAATATATTATCCAAAGCTGCCTTATTAGCTAATAAAACTTTTTTCTTCAAAAGGACGAACTTCTCTTTTCTCCTATTCTGTTGTAAGAATGTTTTGGATGAGTTACTTTGAATGCATCGCAATGAGTTCACAAAATTCATGGGTGGAACATTGTTACTTTTTATGTTGTGAACCCTTTTACAAACGTACAATCATTTTTTACACCGTCAGTTATTGCTCACATCTTCCTCGGTTTTTGTCGAGTGTACTACTCTAGGCGAAGGAAAAAAAACATTTTAAGAACAAAACTTTCAGCAGCTTTAACAACAACAGCTCTAATTTGTCTGGTAAATGAATATATACAAAAAGGTTAAGAAACGTTTTAAAAACACTATCACACCAAAACACCGAGAGGTGTACACAAATTGGATTTCGTTGTAAGAACGGAAAGCGACCAAATTGAGGAAATGAGTTCAGAAGTAAACAAGAGAGATGAGCGCAAAGGACATGGTTGTACATGGTACACAAACATTGTTATGATTATTACGATTATTATAGCAAGAACAAGATCTAAAGTGTAGATATGACTAGTGGGTTGGCATTACAATAGTGTAATTGTTATACAAATGGTGTGCATAAACTGGAGAATGGGGAAACATGAGAAGCTTTATACGCTTGAAACTTTCTTTACATTTTTACAACAATAACTACAGCTTGCGTTTTATTTGAGTAAATTATGCCATGAATGTGTAAGTTTATTAATGATATATACGTATATGCACATGCACTCCGTCTAGTTTCCAACTCAGACAAGTTATATTTAAGCAAAGTGTCGAAGGTAGCTGATAATTCAGTGGTTTACCCAGTTCAAGTGTATTATCGATGATCTGATTACTGTTCTATTAATTACCAGACAAGAACATAACATAACCGTGGGAATCGATAGCACGATAGGATAATGAAATTCGACGCCTCCAAGCTGATATGGCATTTGTTTACGTATCGTTTCAGTATTACACAAGACAAACTTTTTTACTGCACATTTTGTAGCGTTTAGCAAGCAGCTAGACAGGCAGGCTAAAGTTACAACGTCGAAGGTAAAAATAGTGCAGATGTAAACAAAAGATAAAAATAAAACGAAACTAATTAATCATGAGTTAATTCATCATAGGTACAAGATACCCTGTGATATGATACCCTATTGTTCCGAAAAACTTGAAATAATATCCTGTGTGAGGAACTCCTGTATTGTTGACGCCTACATTTGTTGTGCTCACTCTTCCTTAACAGCGGAGGAGACGGTGGTAATAGGGTGGAACGCATTAGCCTTGAAATTAATTCACACATCTACACACACGGACACAATGTGCATTTTTTTCTACTTTAGAACATTGGCAGCAGTGCATTTTTTCGAGACAATCATTTCTTCGTAGAACAATTTAAAGGCTTTCCTTGCCCCACGTCTTGCATTGTGCTACTGATATCTTACTGTTTCATTATTATTATTAATGTGATTATTATTATCCTCATCAAAATAGAAGACGAGCTCATTAATTCATTGAAAGTAATCATCTCTCCCTTGTTTTCTTTGTGTTGTTTTTTTTGCAGCGGGGAATACTATTTGGGTTATACACGATCAGAGCTCGGAGGTATTTCGTGGTATTCTCTGATCCACTGGAACTACATGAGAGAAGCTCAAAGCAAGCATCGATTAAGTAATTGAATTTTTTGTTAACTAATTTCCAATATTATAAAAACATTCCACTGTGTCCTCTCCCTCTCTTGGTGAAATTGCGGTGTAATTTATGGCGTTGAAAGGCACGAAAAAGTATTTTAATGATTTTATTCATTTTGAAATACTTATCTGGAGTAAGTTTGTAGTGTAGATGATGTAGTATATGTCTGCGGTGTATAAACCTGAAGGTATATAATCATCAGTTCTTTGAATGACAGGACAGTATTCTAATGGTGCGTCTGCGTGTGTTTCTTTTAGCAAAATAAATACCTACCAACACATATATTTTCTCATTTTTATAATAATGAGCACAAGTAATAATATGATCATCATTATTACTATATATTTTCGTAAAAATATTTCAAATAGTGCTTTTCGTTTTAATGAGTTCATGACCCATTCAGATACTTCACACCAGGATTTGCCTTCCGCACTTGAAATTTTTATAGGATGGTATATCACGAATTCCCCTTTTGAAACAAAATAGAATTTTCGGTGTGTCTTTTAGCATACCGTCACACACATACATTCCCTGGTCGTTATTGTCTTTTCAAGAGAGCATTCCAGCTTTAATGGGCTCATCTCATCTGTTGAAAAAAATCAAAAAGTGACTACAAACGAACCATAAAGCACTCAAATTATTTGATAATAAGAACATTACTGTTGGTTTTCAAAAGCAGTTTATGAATGAAAACGTCAGAGGAGGTAAAATGCGTCGTGCGCTGACGGAAGAAGATAACACGAACCGTCCCGATCTTAAGTACTTTTTAGTATTGTTTCCCATGACCCCGTGTAGACAAATCAAACTTATTATAGATACTTTTCATTGAGAGGAAAAGAGAGAAGAGGAAAGCAGCAACATAGTGGATCTTTCCGATACCGCTGCCTGTCAGAAGATGCTCTAAAAGTATACAAAGATTACTATATTTATTGTTACATAAACGCACCGATTTTTGTTTTGTTGATTTTTTATCAAGAATATCTTTTATACATACGTATACATATATGTATACTTTGTCTTGATATAATTTTTTTTTTAAGATTTTCGTTTCGGTCACGACTATGAATATTGTTATTATTGTTGAGGAAATGTACCCGAAATATCATCTTCATGCCCTGTTCCCTTTTGTAAAAGAGTTATGATAATCAGGCAATTTTGCTTTTCGTTTGAAATCATTTATGGATGATTTGTCTGTTTGAATAGAAGTCGGGCAGTGGTAAGTAGAATAAATGTTTTTTTTAGGAAATGTAAACGATACAAGATCAGCTTTTAAATACATATCGAATGGGGTATATTATACGTACACGAAATACGTAACTGATATTGCTTACACAAAAGAAAGTAATATAGTAATAATGATAACATGATGTTTATCAGAGGAGTTTGCGTAAAGAGATATTTATCGCTCGTTTCTTAAAACATAATCACATCAACATCATCATGTAAAATGATGATTGGTGCGGAACCTTTTAAAATCAGACATTGAAATGTTATTTGATTTGAAGGTAGACGAACACACGTTATAAATCAACAGCTCTCAATAATAGCATGCATTTTATACAATATTGAACTCAAGAGACAGCACTTATCTTTACATCAAAATTAAAATGAAAGCTGTAAAATGTGTAGTCAGTTCTGATGAAAGCGCTACTTTTTATTCACTACAAGCCGTCAAAGCCAGTAATATCATTACACTGATATTTATTTGTCATTGCTATCAATTGTCAATTTAAGAGAATGATAACTCGCAATTGAGACTCGCCGAGCAGAGGAGGACTAAAGAAAATTGTTTCTGAGAAGTGGATATGATTGTTTATATTTTAAAATGAAACACATGAAATGTAAATTTAATTTTTTCATAAATGTGTAAATTAACACTTCATTATGTGCAAATTCTGCAGTCAGTCAATCGGAACAGGAAAAATCGTGTATTCTGCTATTGAGGCTACAGACAAGAACCGGGGGTTGGATTTGGGTACATTGCGTTTTGCAGGTGAAAGATGCATCAGACTCTTCTTCTTCCACTCAACAACAGCAACAGCAATCCCAGCAGCAACCATCTCAGTCAGTTATTGTGGCTACCAATCAAGTGTTGAGGTAAGAGGCTGTGAAAGCGAGTTTTGTTTGTTTTCACACGACCACAAGGACTTTTTTACTGACACATAGAAATGTTTTTATGCTCTGCCTATTTAGCTTACAACTCCTATTTGCGCTCTTATTCATTCAAATAGTAATGAGAAGCAGGTATTTCGAAAAAAAGTGAGATGAGATGATTACTTCAAGTTTTAAAGCTTACAGCCTTTAGGAGCTTATAATATAGTCCTTCTGACGAAGAATAAGTTATCTTCTGTGTGCAGTCTGTCAAAGTTATCATACAAACGATTTCCAATAATAATAATAATAATAAACAACTCGCATCAAGAAGAGCTTTTCAAATGTCGGGCTGTTTTGATATGACAGATCATTCAACTAAATGAGAAAGAAAAGAGGCTCCACGGCTCTTCTGTACTTTTTTAGTGAAAGTTTCAGAATGCAAATTAAACAACAACGACTAACACTCTTAATAGAAGAGCGACGACTTTCAAGTTTACGTTTTGCCCTATAGAAAAAAAACTTTATGTTTACGTTTTTATGTTTATCTAACTTGAGTTTGTACATTTGTGCATGATTTTCTACAAGCGAACGGGAGGCAGGAGTGATGCGAGCAAATTCATGGCTTTATCATTACTACACCGTTCAAACAAAGCTCCAATACGGATTAGCGTATCCTGAGGCTGTCGCAGCCTCACAAGGATCTCCAGCAGCAGCCGCCACTGCGGCAGCTCGTCTCGCAGCAGCAGCTTATTTCCCAACACCTCAACTGATGAATTACGCAGGACATCCTCATCATCCTCACCTGCATCATCATCACCATCCACATCATGCACACCATGCACAGTTGACCTCAGCAGCAGCGGAAACTGCGGGAGGCTATGCGGCAGCGGCTGCAGCCGCTGCTGCTGCTGCCGCAGCGTCAATGCCACCACCCCTTCATTCACCGGCTCACAACGGGTCAGGCACTGCCAGCGGAGCTTATGGAACCGCAGCGAATGCTGCAGCTCATTCAGGTTACCTTCACCCCCACCACCCACCTACACACCATCATCCTCATCATCCCCACCACTCCCCTTTTGAAATGTCCAGTGTTGGAGGTGCTGCAGGAAAGGATTCCCCTTTAGACTTTAGCTTGGCCGCGTCAGCTCTACCATTTGACTATCAAATGTCAAGCTCTTATGGAGCTGCAGCGGCTTATTGGTCTCATCACCATCATCATCACCACCATTCTTCCTCCTCACATGGGTATACTACTGCCGCTGCTCCTCCAGCAGGATCTGCTGGTTCTGGTGGAACAGTTGGAAGTCAAAGGTCAACTGGCTCAGAAGGTTCACCTTCTAATTCTTCGACTGTCTCAGCTTCCGCCACTTCACCACAAGCCTGGTCTCTCCAGCAAAATACCGTTCTTACCAATAACAACAACACACCGTCTTCTGTGCTCCAACACAGTCAGTTAACGGGAAAAGGCAGTTCAAGTTCAAGCAACACTGGTAGTACTAGCAGCGGTGGTTCTTCCCGGAAGCGTGCCAAGAAAGAAAGTATTATGGCAGCAGCCACTCCAATAACTGACTCTTCAGCTTCTCCTCCACTGGCCTCGAAATCCAACGAGAGAGCCTCAAGATCTGCTAATAACATGGGAACCGCGAACCAACCATCTGTCAGTAGTGGGGGAAGTGAAAGAGGTGATATGGGCTCGGGAGGAGGTTCCGGAGGTGAATGCTCCGTTGCTACATTACCGACCCCGTTTCCGTACCATAATCGATACAGAAATGCCTACAAATTATTTGGATCCTCAATAATGTCATCACCCTCTGATGATGACCAAACTCAGGTAAAAGATGAAAATCTGACCATGAGCTGTCCACTAACTCCTTCACCGGTGTGGGAAGGTCAGACACATCGAGTTCCTGATTTGCAGTTTTACAACGTAGAGCGTGATGCAAGTGGACACCACTCCGTTATGACTGGAACTGATCTTATCCACTGCGTTCCTACATATCAGCCTTACCTAGCGTACTGCACAACCACACCAGGAGCTGCTTCAGCGGTTGCATCAATATCAGCTCACCATCATCACACGTTTGGATCAAGTGGAACGTCTTCATTAGGACATTCAAACGTTTCGTCAAATCTTGGTTTTGGTATGGGATTAACAATGGGTCTAACGAGCAATTCTTCTGGACACCACCATATTGAAACTTCGTTGTCAGAGTCAGGAAGTCCAAATAAAGAAAACAGACTACCACCCACGCCCGAGTCTGATCACGGAGGTATGCATGCAAATTTTCGTTTTTATGCAAAATATCATGACATGTAAGGATTTTATGCGAGTTTTTGCTATACGCCTTAATACTCAAGTGATGTCGTCTTTTTGAGTCAAATCAAAATTTAAAAACAACACTAATCTGCTTTGCACACAAGGTAAACGATGCTCATGCTTGTTAGTTTTATCAGCCCCTGCACCATAATAATAATAAGCCATGTTTTATAAAGTCAAAAAGCGTCTGTCCATGTTGGTACAGCACCAACGCAGTTGCAGTTTAAAAGCTACAATATTGATGATGATAATCATTATACATGAAGCAGTGAAGTGGATTGGACTCACGCAGTGCAGTCTTTTCTAACTAGATAACCTAAAGGGCAAGCCGAATGAAATTGAAAATTCATACCATGCTTAAAAACTTCACCGACGCAGTCACTTGACACGGCTGGTTTAACGATATCTTTTTCCCTAGATTGCTTACTTTCTACAATGTATTATCCTTACATATATAATCAAAGCACATTATTAATACGCATCTTTGTCTGCTGGTCTATAATATATACACAGCGTTATATCTATAATGAGGGCTGCACTTTTATTTCATCAAATTATTTACTTTAAACTGTACAGTTTTTAAAACCTTTAGTTAGACACATTATATTTGTAAACAAGAAACCAGACAAATAGGCAGATCCTACACACACACACACAGACATACTGCTCACAAAAAGGACTTATTGAGATTGCGCGGAGATGAGATGGTAATTCAACCGTACAGTTGCCCCAACTCTGGTGTGTCTAGAAATAATGGGAAATTTTCTAATATTGCATCCGCATAATAGGAAAAATGTCTATACAGTTCGATGAATTATTGTGATTTCTTGCGAACAAAATACTGCTTTGTGTTGTTTTATTAGCAGCCTCTTTTTTAAACGCACAAAACTTTTAACTACTTGCTGCTGTTCCTGCTGGAGCAAGTCATGTCATAATAATAATCTTTGTGAAGGCTTCGCTCGGGCTCTTTCTTTTTGGTAGGTAGTGAGAATGTCTTACTACTTATTGTAAGTGTAAATCACTCATATTTTCATTGTATGTGGTGCAATACTGGTTTTAATTTGCTAAAGGAGTGGAAATTAAAAAGGCAGGAGAGAAGAAACAGGATTTTCAGGTAGAATTTCTTGTTAACAACTGTGGCAGTCGAATTAAGCGAGGGAAAGGTATATAGCCTATTAGAATATTATTTAACGTTTCAACTGTTGGTACACGGAGCTCACTGGTGGTAAAATTCATTCAAAAATTTCACTCAAAACCTTGTATCAACGAACCTTTCGTATAAATGTTAAACGAATGCAGTGCAACTGCTCTGTAGTGGAGCGAGAACATATATTAAAATTAAACGCAACATTACACTTGCAGGAACAATGAAGCGTCGCCGTAAAGGCAGTAAGTGAAAAAGGTGGTTTTTGTTTGCTAATGCAAAGGGTTGATTTTCTGCCTAAACTGCACTCAAAACCTTGACCGTCTGGCTGTCAGTCTTCATTAAGTTTGGCTTTGGGGGCAAAGTCAATCATTTTAAGATTAAATTATTTGCTACAAGTTTGTTTGTTAATGATAAATTCTTTGCACCCCTTAAATAGTTCATGGATTAAACTTAAAAATAGTGAGAGAACACATAATATAATACTTGCTTCAAGAACCATCGACATTGTCCGTGGTAAAAACTTTTACCAATCAGTATTGCAGTTTAATAAGTTTTCATTTCTCAATATCTTTTTCCTATTCTATACTAGATGCCATATATGCATTTTGTAGTTCAACTCTACAACATGGTACCAATTTTGGGTACTTATTTGTTTTGTTTACTCCTCAAAAAACCAACTGGTCAAGAATAAAATTCTGATTTCCTTCCACAACCTGATAATGCGTACCAGTGTATACTTTTTGCTGCACTACTACGCTGTGCCTGTGCGTCACAGAATTATCCACTTGCTGATGCAGAAGGAGTTAGTCGAACCGATTATTATTTATGAGCGCAAAAGGGGGCGATACTCAATTTTTTGTACCGACAGGCGACTGGATTGGGTTGAATAAAATCCAAAGAAGCAAAACGTAGATCAGAGTAGGTGCGCTGATATAGGTACCTATAAACCTAGACAAGCAGAACACAAGATCTATATGGATAGATAAATGAAATGCCTATATATTACGGCGTGTTACATGCCCTTTACGTGTAGGCAGGTAGAGAGAAGTTGGTTAAAAGGCTCATGCTTCATCATAAACCATTTCATTTCCCACGGTCCACATGTATAGTGAATCTGCCGCCTTGTTGAGTGGAAAGGCTGGACTGGACCAAATGTTAACTGATCAGAGAATGTTGAGTTTTTTTTAAAAAAAAGGTGCTTGCCTTGCATTCACATCACAGCTAAGCACATCTTGTTAAAACAATGCGTTGTTTCATTCTCTAGAGGAATTTTGGACGATTTAGGTTTAATTATTAAATTGAAAAAATGGATTTTCTTTTATTGAACGCAGTTGCTGTTGGAATGCATAATTATGACATTTTAAATATGGCAAATTTTTCTCGCTTAGTTTTGCTGTGTGCCAATCATGATTTTCTCACTTCGGTATATCAACTTGTAAAGGTGACGTTATTTACAGGCGACTCGACTGGTACAGGAACACAACGTACACTTTTGTGAGGAACAATTTTTGTTAAAGTTCAGTTATTATCCCCGCCTCCATGGCCTTTCAACTGAATTATTAGAAAAGAATTTACGTATTTTTTAAAAGAAGAATCTTTGAAGTGAGTAGTAATACAATATGATACTCAAGGGGGAGCAGATAGAACTAGTTTAGAGAAATTATTTACAATGATTTTCATTGGAAAAGGTAGGTATCCAGAAGGAAACATGGTCACAGTAGACGATTGTTTGAGAAAGTCAAAATCAGGTTTTAAGCAAGAAGGATTTGAGACGCCAGTATTGCAACTTCAAAGGGAGCAGCGTACGAAGCTGTTAGCTTTATTACTCTACAGCAGGTGAAAAAGAAGAATAGCCAGACATACATGTAAATTCTTTCCATCAACAGTTAAGATGCATAATATGCATATGGACAACAATAGCCCGGATGAATTTTAAAGGGCCAAGATTAATTATCTTCAATATCATCAGTCTCACCCCAAATAAAATTTCTCTAGACTTGTTCTTTTGTATGTGTGAACTTCAAAGCTAAACTTGCACTCGCTCATCAAATATAAAGCGCAATGTAGCCTGAAGTACATAAGGCACAGTTTTTTTTGTAGGTATTTTCCATTAGCAGCTTGGTTCCTTCAAAGAAACTCCTCCGTCCTCCGCTGAAGAATTTTCCTCAGCAGGAAAATGAAATTCAAAGTAGTTTCATTACAGCACATTACATCTTTTGAATACAAACACATTACTACTACAGCAAGCATATACTTGATGTTGCGTTTTTTAACCACGTCTAGTCTGTGGACGAACAAAAATGTAGCGGACAATAAATAATCGTT